>OVAY01002068.1:0-21258 GCA_900406395.1 Kernera saxatilis | reverse complement strand
ATATAAAATATGAGAAATGACTTTTGAAATTATTTTTACTATTCAACGTAGTGCTGATGTGGCGGAAGGAGAAGAGAGAAAACTAACTTTATATATATAGATGATTTTAAGAAGCTAATTTACTATTGAACAATTTTTTTTGTTGTTGGCAAACCATTTCATTAAAGCCGGCGACTTCGAACCAAACCGAAAGAGCTGGACCGATCCAAACCAAAATTTTTGTTTTTCATTTCTGGTTCGGTTATTCAGGTTGAACTGATAGAAAACACTAATCAATTTGGTTACCGGTTCAATTCCATTCGATTCGACCAAACCGATTCGTTAACCGTATTTTTTTTATACTGAATTATATCAAAATTAGATCTGTTTATACTTTAGACTAGTTTTTACCGATAATCGAACATAATCGACCCGAACCGAGTTAAACAAAAATACCCAAATTTAACCGAATTTTCAAGAGAAAATACAAAATTCGGTTAGTTTTGGTTATTAAACTCAAAATCAAAATTAATCGTTAACCGAACAAAACCGTACCAAACTTTTTCCGATTAATTTTGGTAATCTTTTAGAAAAACTTCGGTTAACTGATAACCAAAACAACCGGCTGGGTTCGATTTGGTTAACCGAAGTCGCATGCCTTTATAAACCATTCAAAAAGTTACAAAGTCCGATATTACAGCCAAGTTATCACATATCCTTTGGTATACAGTCGTGCTTGTTTTGGAAGATCATCGGCTTCAACATTCGCGTCTCTTGGAATTAGCTTGAACTTAAAATTGGTAGAGGGCGTGACTAACTCTGCAATGTCTCCAAGATAAGTGGCTAATGTCCATCCTTCCTTCCAATGTCGAGCCATTGGTGATTGAACCTGCACCAATTGGTTGTAAAGGCTAGCTACCACAGTCTCCCACAAAAGTAACCCCTTTGTACCCATACTTCTTAAGAGTTGGAATACTGCCTCTCTCAAGGCTATTGCCTCCACTTCCAAGGGACTTGGAACGGGTTCTACAAGCTACTTTAAAATTAGAGATTTGAACGAAGTGGATGAAGAGCAACTTCTTCTCTTGGTCAACAAAAGTTATGTGACTGTCATAATATACTTCTAGAGTTTGAATACTTTTATAGAGGTTAGGGTCTTAAGAAAAACTTATTTTTACTCAAGTGGTATAAATGTTATCGCTTAGCAGTTTCTTCTTTTTTTAATTAAATGGTTTGAAAAACATATGGTTTTTTATTTAGCAGTTATGGAACATAAGAAAAAATATTACTGCAAATTCCAAAATTCAATTGGATTTAGCTGGGAAGATAATGAGTTTGGAAAGATACGCTACGGGTTAGTTGGGATAATGGATAAGCATCGTTGATTACCATCATTTTGTGTCAAGAGGTAAGAATAAGATATTAATTAAGGTTTGTTTTTTTTTTTTCATCAAAATCAAAATTTAAATTGTTTGGTTTTCTATATATTGCTTCTCGATCGTGAAGCATATGATCTATGAAGAAGTATTTTAGCGAAGTAACAGAACATATAAGGAAAACAAAAAACACTATGGAAAGGTTCAAAATTCAACATGGCTTAGATTGGGAGGTAAAGAATTTGGAAAGATAAAATGACTGGTTAATCGGAATATATGACAACCTTGTTAATTACCAGCTTTTTGTATAAAAATAATATATTAATTAAAGTTTTGGTTTATTGCATCAAAGTCTAAATCTAATTTGTTGTTTTTCTATATAGATTCTCGATCACGAAACATATAACCCATGAATGAGTAGCACAAAGAAGTGATAGTATAAATTTGTCAATGTATATGTTTCTTTATGTCAAAAGTTTCATTCTGGTGTTTTCTTTTGTTCTTTTCATATTCTTTTTCATAATGGATACTTTTTCTTGACGTACTGTCTTCATCAACATTATTTTTGGGTGCATTAGTCAACCACCTTGTTAATCTCTGAAGATTGCTATCGTTTTAGATTGTCCTGGAATGAATTAATTTTAACCGCCTAAATTTCTTTTCCACTCATGACTCAACCAAAGGTTTCCAATACGTTTAAGAATGGTTGGTTGTTGTTCAAACATTTGATCTTCCTTGTTTCTTCTTCAAAATCAAAATAGTAGGTGAATTACTCTTCATGAACTTTGAGCCAGCAAATGTTGAAATTTTAGGGATTATAACTATATGACGGGTTAGTGCTTAATGCTTATTTCTCAAACGAGCATTCCTAGTTTAGTTATATTGTATTGAAAATAATTTACTTAGTATTAGAGTTTTTTTTTTTTTTTTTTTTTNTTTTTTTTTTTTTTTTTTTTTTTTTTTTGAAAATTACGAATTTCAAAATTTTTGCAGTTTCGGAGATATGGGTTATTGTTGTTGGATTTGGATTCAAAGATTTTGGCCGTCTGTGAAATATAGGTTTTCAAGTAAGTTGTTTTCAAAGTTTCTAGCTTTAAAATTCTAAATAAATTTGTTTTTTTTTTTTTACATAGTTTGAATTTGAAAAGTTTATTTCCTAAAACTTGATAAAGTTCTAGGCGCAATTGCCACTAACGTACGAGAGATGGTTATGTCTTACCTACAAGCTAAAGATAAAGTTCTAGGCGCAATTGCCACATTTCGTCATATTTTTGAAGTTGTAGATAGAAAAGACAAAATCTGATGCTTATTTAAAAAATATTATGAAGAACTCTAGATGGGACGCACCATCAGCTTTCATAGTTCCTTTGAAAATTTTCACACAATTCTTGAAGAAAACGTTTGGGTTTCAGCTTACCTCAAAGGAAAACACATTTTTATGGAAGGATTATAACATGTAACAGTTTTGTCGAAATTCATCTCGCGTCTCACTGTTTAGGTTGAATTTTTGGTTAGATCTTCCTGAACATCGACAATTTCTCTTTTCTGTTTCTTTGATTTTTAGGCTGCATTTTGGGTTAAGCATAACATGCATCTAAAAGAAGAATGTAGGTCCTTTTCGTTAAGGATGAAGAATAGATATGTGGATAGAATGTTTTATGCGTGGATAGTCGGTTGCGTCTTCCGGAAGTTGGAGGATCTAAGAACTAAACTTGGGGGAAAAGCGACAGTCACCGAATCTGAAGGACTCCTTGAGAGGAGTGGTCCAAAAGACGAGTAATATTCCTCTTTTGAACGTGTCTTGTTCTTTTCTGTTTTGATGTCCTAAAAGTTTTGATGGTCTTAGTTCAATAGAACATTGTCTGTTTTTTGAATTTTTCTTAAACTTGACTTTCCTTGTCTTAAACTTTCTTAGCTCTTGTGCCGAGAAGCTTTCCTCTGGAGAAAGCATAATGGTTGATGGTGGGGTACTCGGATACGTGATTCAGTCTTGGGAGAAGGCAAGAAGTCTGTTTGGTGTTCAACAGAACACAGTGAACGAAGCTGCTGGAGAAAGGAGTGCTGTAAAAAACAAGTAATATTCTCCTTCTGAACATGTGTTGAGTTGTTTTTTGAACTTGTCTTAAAAGTTTTTATGTTTTAAACTTGTTTTCTGGTTGACAAAAACAAAAAAAAACTTGTTTTCTGTTTTGAATTGTCTCATAGTCTTGTCTTGCATTGTCTTAAACTTGTTATGTTTTTTAATATAACACCTAGAGGTGCAAATAAAGTGTAATATTCTTTTACTTAACTGGTATAGAATAAATTGTATTCAAATATATTAGTATTGTTTTTTTGAATATTACATTTTGAATAAAAAATTATTATATTTTGAAGGCATAAATTGTATTCAAATATTACATTTTGAATAAAAAATTATGAAATATAGACAAAGGTTTTCATTTTTTCCAATCGACATTTTATAATAAAGTAGGTGGCTATGTGGAGGTTTTCATTTTTTCCAATCGACATTTTTCATAATAATTATTCTTGGTGATCAACAAACTTTGTTATGCTTTCGTGTTTTTCTTCTATATCTTTTCATTACTTTTATTCATTCTCTTTATCAATTGCGGATGTATTCAAGTTTTGTTTTTCTTAAATTTCAACAACTTTATAGATTATAGATTGGAATATATCAGCCAATATATTTCCAATATTGCAAGTTGAGGGGAAAAGAGAAACCTTGGTGTTTTTGTTTGTTAAAGCAATAGTTACTTTTTGGAAGAAGATTAGTTTCTTTGGCCTTGATTGGTAAGGACTGTGACTTTAGGTTTTTGTTTTAGACTTTTGGTTGTAGAAATTTTGGTTTTAGAAACTGTGACTGTTATTTTAAATATTGATAAAAATGTGATTGGTAATCAAAGCCGTAGAAACTGTCACTTTAATTACTGTAGACGGTTTTTAATTGTTAAGAATATAAATTATACAAGATTTGAATCCAGATGGTGACATATCAATCCTTTATGTGATAGAGAAATAAATTTAAATCAAAAAAAATAATATGATATTATTAAAACTTTATGATATCCTACTAAAATGGATCTTAAATAAAAGATAAAAAAATAATAATAATTAATTAATCAAAAGTTGGTTGTGATAAAATATATATAAACTTATAAAAAGTTTTCAATGATTTAGGGGAAAGAAAAAAGAAGAAAAAATTAAATAAAAAATTTTACAACTATTTAAAAGCTTCATTTCCGTGGCTTTAGAAAAAATAAAAATTAAAAGAGTAAACAAAAAAATGAACTGTTTGATTAGGAAAAAATGAACTGTTAAAACTTTAAAATACTCTAAAGTCTTCAAAGTCATGTCACCAATCGGCCCTTTTGTTGGTTAATGATTTAAATATCGATAAAAAAGGTTAGTGACACGTAACAGTTTTGTTTGGGTTTACGTCTTTTATATATATATATGGATTTTGTTTTTATATATATATGGATTTTCCGTCATAGTTTCTTTACCAGTTCAATAAATGTACTAAGAGACTGAGCGTCAGTTATTGTTTTATCCAGATTCAGACATCTATTTTTTACTGGCCTGTGCCTACGTTAATACGTTAATGTTAAAAAAACTTCGCCAACGGCCAAATATTTTATTAAATTTTTTAGGCCTTAATTTCTTTTTTTTACTCTAAGTCCATGAATAATAGAGTCTTTAAGTCTTTTTAGTTACGAATACGATGTCTTTTAAAAAAAGTAAAATTAATTGAATTAAAATTAGAAAGTAAAATTAATTGAATTAGAGTAACTAAACTAAACCATTCGTCTCAAGCCACTTCACCATCATACCTTTTTTTTCTTGCAGTCAACGATCACAAGTTAACTGGTAAGCTTCTTTTATATTATGATTTTGTTATTTATCGAATATTGTTAACGATTACAGTTTCTGTTGCATCTGCTGAAATAAGTTTTTCAAAGTTGAAATTGATAAAGTCTTATCTTCGTTCGACTATGTCACAAAAGAGATTGAGTGACTTGGCTATCTTATCTATCGAAAGATATTTGGTTAAAACTGTTGATTTTGAAACTTTGATTAGTGATTTTGTTGGAAATAAGAGAAGAAAAATTATGTGTTAGACGTACTATTTTGGATTCTTAATTTTAGTTTTTTTTTCGATTCTTAACTCTAGTTTTTATTCTAGATTTTTAACTCTAGTTTTTATTTGAAAAAATGATGGTTATTATTTTAAATATGTTTGTCTAATGAATTGAATAAAAGTTTTTTTTTTAACATCGCTTATGGTCTATATTACCATAGGAACGGTCTGACTATGTATATATACATTAGAAATATAATCTCTCCATTAGATTTTGTTTATCCGGTTTGGTTTGATTTGGTTACATAGAAAGTTGGTTCCAGTTTCTTGATTTTGAAATAATGAACCAGTTGGGAGGTAAAACATGTTTCGGTTTAAGATTTTTTTGGGGATTTGGTTTGGTTTGGCCATACCAATTAAACCAAATCCGAATGACAATGATCTAAAGACCAAACTGATATTAATGATATAGCTTCCGCGAGCATGAGACCAAACTGATATTACTTATATGTAGCAAGTATTAGGACTTCTATATTTTCTAGTTTTGGTTTACGAGTGATTGAATGTATCTTTATACAATTTGTGTGCTATTGAAAAATATTGTTAATTAATGCTGAGGAAACTTTGGAGACAGTATTGTGTGTATAGTTTAAAGGAAAGTGGTGCTTTGATTGTGTATTGCACATTGCATGACAAGACCGATCGACAAATTCAATTTGTTCCGACTCTTGAGTCTTGATGGACGAGTTATTACGTCGAGGTTACAATTCGTTTATGTTATTAGATCAAAGTCGCTTTTTCCAATATAAAATAATATATATTTGATGCCAACAAAAAAAAATTAATATATATTTTTGTTTTTATATGCAATCAAAGAAGATAATTCTTTCCTTTTTTTGCTACGCATATGTCACGCACCAGAATCAAACGTATAGTTCACGAAACACGATCATTTTCTTTTTGGCGTAAATAAGTTATTTTGTAAGACTAAAATTAAAAAATATATACAGTATTACTAGGTAACGATTTGAGTTTTGAGTTTGTTTTTTTTTTTTAATTTTTAGTGATAACGATTTTTATTTAGAATATTTGTACTCATGAATAGGCCTGAGCAAAATATCCGAACCGAAAGAACCGAACCGAACCCGACCCAAAAAAAGGAGTACCGGATCCGAACCGAAATTGATAAAAAACCCAAACGGATTCTAAACTCGTATATCCGAAGAACCGGAACCGAACCCGAACCGAACCGAGAACCGAATGGATACCTGAAGTAATTCGAAATACAACAAAATATCCCCAATATTAATTATATTTAGGATTGCTATAGCTAAATTATCTAAAGTAACAATTATAAAATCGAATATATTATTTATTTTTAGACTGAAATAGTTAAAATATATGAAAATTATTAGTTATATCTATCAAAACTTAATTTTATTTTATTTAAATTTAATCAAGTTCTTAATTTTTCCCAGAATTTCGGGAATCCGAACCCGATCCGAACCCGAACCCGAACCGAACTGAATCCGAACCGAGATTTTAAAATACCCGATCGGTACCAATTTTCTAAACCGAAATATCCGAAATTTAAATATCCGATCCGAACCCGATCCCAATATCCGAACGTCCAGCCCTACTCATGGCAAATATTTGGGGAGAAATTAGGTAAACATCATTGGGAAAAAGAATAAATAGGTAAATGGCAAAAAGTAAATGAGGAGAGTTATATATGCCCGATGTGAAAAAAATGTTCGAGTTAATTTTCTTAACAATCATGTAGAATACTAGAATGTTTGCACTTTATTGTTTTTTTGTTTTCTGCTGATAAATCCCCTTATTAAATTATTGTGATACGATCTGAAATTCGATTTAGTTATATTAGTTTTTTTTTTTTTTGAGACAAGATCTACTTATATTAGTTGATCTGCATTATCAAAAGAGAGAGTTGATTTTTGTTACTTGATATACGCGTAGATCTTGGATTGTTCATCTATATTTCAATATCTTCCTTCTTCTTTGTTGACTTTTTAGTCACATTATCGTTTCGTCTTTGAGTAGGTCTTCCCTGTTATACGTTACGTCGTATTACTGCTGCATGGACTGTTTCTTTAAAGACTTTTTAGTATTATTGTTACTAATTTTTCTCTTCCTATCGTTTTTTTTTTGATTATACTAGAGTATCCTGCTCCTAGCGAAGTAGGTCCAGACTAGNGATTGTACTGGGGTATCCTGGCCCCCACCGAAGTGGGTCCAGACTAGCCAGCGGGTCATTAACAGCCTACGTTATCGGCTTGCCCCACTATCGGTCTCCAGTCGCCGGCGATGCCCAAATGTAAATTCCCCAGTAGCCAAGTGGAATCGAACATGCGGGGAGTGTATTGGTTTTTTTTTCCTCAACTACCACTAGGACAACACCACTTGGTTTTCTCCCTTCCTATCAAAGAGTTGCTTTCTTGGTTTTCAACTTTTGAAGCGCTTCAAGAAATTAACTTCTCGTATCTTGAATAAGTTTACTCTTCAACACCCACAAACGCGTCGTACGTGCAGCTGGGTATATATGTTGAAAAATCCAATTAGTATTATTTAAATTGTTAAAAGTGTTTCTAAATCATTTTCAAAGGAAAAATTATTGTAATAACACGAAAGGCACAACCGCACAAGGAGCAAAATAGTTGAATCACGGAACAACAGAATCAATAAAACGATTTTTTCTAAAAAGTTATAAATAACTGAAATAGTTAAAACGTCAAAAACTCTTTTTTAGTAGATGAATAGAGTCAAAACTATTTACATTTTTAAAAAAAAATATGACCTAACATAAAAGTATTTTTTACTGGATAGAATCACGTTTATGTGACAAACACATGAAAATAATTAAGTGATTTTATTTTTATTTTTTTAATGTCCAGTATAGTTTGAATCAAGTTTTTAAAACGTGAAAAGGTTACATTCAGAAAAGAAAAGTTCAATGTGAAAGAAAAATGCATCATTATTGTCCTAAACAGATAAGATAATACTCACAAATTATGTAGCATCCTTTTTGCTCTCAATTTTTTAGTGAGAACCACGAATGTAAATAGAATGTTATCAGATCTTTTTTTTAATCATATCCGAACACGGATTAGATTATCGGATATCCGGCAAATAATTTTTTTTTACTTAGATCTGATCTGGGTTTGGATATGCGGATCGCGGATCCGTGATTCTTACTATCCAAATCTGAATTCGTCAACTCTAAATACTCGAAATTTCAAAATGGATCGAATCAGATCACAGATAAAATCTCGAATCCCGGATAATTTATCCAGTACTACAATATTATATCTTTTTTAAAAATTAAAAAGACAAAGGAGCGGGCCGTTATAATCATTAACAGTAAGTGCCTTAAGTGGAATTTTGGTCCATAATAATAAATTTTTAATTAATCTCGAAAGCATGTCAAAGAGTTTGGGTTTGTTAAGGAAAAGTCTGCCAGCGTTGGAACGCCGCCCATTTCTCTAGACTTTATCGAACACAGCGCGTTGTCATTGTTGGGGTCGGCGAAAACTCACCAAATCCATCAACGGTTCAGATTTCATTTGCCTTCTTTTGATGTGTTTTTTTTCTTTTCTTTCTTATACGCTTGTCCACCTCAGTATTACTCTTAACATATGGTTTCTTGAACTTTCTTATTTTCTCTCTTTTACCCCAATTTTATTTGTGATTATCTATTTTACATTTATTTGATTCATAAAACGTGTATCTTGTATATTCTCTCCTTTACTTGTCTTGCATTGCAGGAGAGGGAAAAGAATGCTCCAACTGCTAATTTATTTTGTTAAAAGATATGCTAAATTTAGAAAAACAAAATTGTGATAACTTGCAAACAAAATATTGAAATATGATAAATATATTACAGATCCACATCTTCTTTATTTAATACAACAAAAAAAATTAAGAGGAATTTTGTTTCAAAATATTAATCCAATAATTTGTTTACGCGTAATTATAAGCTAAATAGGTTTAAAAAAATTAGATATATTCGCTAAATTCGAAACAGCTAGACTGATAAAAGAAAATTTACACCTCCTATTAAAAAAAGTATTTAACGTTTTAACTTAAAAAAATCAATCAATTTCTAAATTTGTTTCTAAATATACATATTTACTATGATATATTCGTGTCTAGAAAAATAAAAAAATAAAAAGATTTAAGCTTGATTTGTAAAATCTATTTTTTTGTTTGAAAATTTTTTGATCACGTGAATTAAAAAGTTTCTTAAATATATAAATATATCTTATTTAATATATCGCTAGTTAAATAAATAAGATTTAACTTCAAAATTTAGAGCATTTAATAAAGGATAAAATAGAAATTTTATTTGAAAAGTCAGACTGAAATTATAATACAATATTTTTTTTTAAACAAAAAAATAACTCTAAAACAAAACATTTTGTAAAATATAAACAACTTCTGGAAAGAAAAAAAACTAAAAAAATAGCTGTGAAATTTCCAAGAAACACAGAGGTTGTAGACTTAACCCTCCACTATATAAACTCAACTTTTGTTTCTTTTCCGTATAATCACTTCCGTTACTATAAATCTCTCTTAAAAACATTTTTCTTCCTACAAAAAAAAATGGCTTCCAAATCCGTCGTCGTTTTCCTCTTCCTCACTCTCGTGGCGTCCTCCGCCGTCGCTCAAGCTCCGGGACCAGCTCCGACCAATTCTCCTCTCCCCACCGCCACTCCTCCACCATCTCAATCTCCAAGAGCTGACGCACCTGCGCCTTCTCCCTCAACCAATCCGCCTTCCCCAGCTCCTACCACCGCTCCGGTTACTCAGCCGCCGACTGAGTCTCCCACCACCACCTCTCCGCCAGCTGCTCCGACGCCTTCCTCCCCCGTCGGAGCTCCAGGCCCAAATGTTCCCTCTGGACCTTCTCAGTCTCTTTCTCCCCCGACCGACTCCCCGAACGCTGCTTCAGTGAGCAGAGTCGCCGGATCTTTCGCCGGAGTCGCCGTGATCGCCGCTTTGTTTCTTTAGAATGTTATAGATCCATCGGATTGAGTAGGAATTGTTTTTTTTATTTTATTTGATTTATTATGTAATTCTGAATTGATCGGGGTTCGGTGCTGTGAGTCTGGGAGTAGCGATGGACGGTGTAGATTTTGATTTGGGATTTATATTATTATTCGATTTCTACTTCGTTCTGATACGTATTATCATTATTGCTATTTATGTGTTTTACAAGTTTTCTGATTATTGGCATTATTATATAATTCATGGTTAATTGAATTCGAGTTATCTCTATCCTATTATTTGAGAATCATTTTTAAGAAAATAACTTCAAAAGTATTTTGAATATTATTTAAAATGTCATTGAAAAACTGACAATTTTAATCAATTCATTAAGAGTAAAGTAGTCAAAGCATTTTTAACTAAATTACTAAAAAAAAAACGCATTATCTTTTAAAATCTTTTTTATTTTAAATAAAAACAATTTGAAAATTGTATAATACAAAAACTGGTTTAATTAAGTTGATCTGTTTGAGTAGTTGAATTACATGAGCATTCACTATCGAAACTTTTTTCTATAACTTGAATCGATCCACAGCCTAGTCATATATAACAAGATTGTGGTACGGATCTCCTAATTAAGTAATTAGACCTTTCTTAATAAAAGAAAAGCAAAGGAGAAAATTCAATTTAGTATAGAAACAGAGACAAACATGACAGAGACACCACCTTTATTAAATGGAGAGAAAGAAATAGTAGGCCCAATGTCTACAAAGCCCACTCAGCTCAACTAACAACAGTCATCTTCTAATCAACTAAAGTAGGCCTGCGATTCGGATCGGTTCGGGTCAAAACAGTTCGGTTTTTCTGTTTTTTGGGTAATTCGGTTTTCAAAAATTTTACCGAATTTAACCGAAATTGATAACGGTTCGGTTCGGTTCGGATATTGGGTTTTCCGGGTTTTGATTTTTTTACTAAATTGAACTGAATTTCTTGGTTTAATCGGATAAAACCGGGTAATTCCGGATAATCCGGATAATTCAGATCGGTTCGGGTAATTTCGGTTCAGGTTTATATATATTTTTTGAAATTTTAGTTTAATTTCGGTTTAATTCCGATTTTTATTAATAAAAAAAAGTAATAAAAAAAACCGGGTAACCGTTTGGTTCAGCAAACCGAACCGAGAACCGAACTAAATTTAAAAAGTTACCGATCGGGTTACTGCCCATAACCGATTCTGAACCGAAAACCAAAAATTCCAGTTCAGTTTGGTTCGGAAGTTTCGGTTCGGGACAAAATCGCAGACCTAAACTAAAGGACAAAAACAAAGATGAATTTGCAGAAATGAAGAAAGGAAAAGCAAAGACATGTACGATCAAAATTGACGTGTTAGTAAAAAATTCTTAGGAAAAACAAAACCCTAATGACTCTCCCATAAATAGATAAATATTTGTAATCGTCTTCCACTCTTCAGTCTAACATGTAACTGAAGTGAGTTTTCTTTAAAACGTTTCACAAAATCATCTAAATTATCTGTTAGTTTTATTTGGGTTCAATTTTCGTTCTTATTTCTTCAATGTTGCTAAGCTGGTTCTCTGAAATACATGTTTGTTTTTGTTTTACATGATTTGGATATGGATATGTCTAGGATACCCAACAAGCTTGTTCTTTTTAGACTTCCCTATAAGGCACTCCTTCACTGATATGCATACTGCGAAATAGATATTGCTAAGAAATTTTTGGGTGATATGGGATTTATACGAATACTAACTAAGGCTGCAACAAGTGTTTATGGCCTCTTTGATGATGGCCGTCGGAGATTTACTAGGTAAAATCCGCTTATTCTTAGTTCGTTCTCAAATCTCCAGCCACTGGTGGTTTCTGGTAATTTAGCATTTGTTTGCTACTTTGATGTGCTTCTCGTTTGTTTTTAACTCTTTCATTGTTGACTACAACATAATTCTAATAATGCATATTAATTTGCTCTCGCCGATGGCAACATAGTTGCTTCTTTTGAGTCGGGTTTTATTCCCTACTTATATAAGTGATTAATATATTTTCTTGATCATGAAAGTGATATGAAAGAGGATTCGTTTTACACTATTAGTTGGGCAAACAAAGAAAAAAGACTTTCATTGCTGTTGGAAGTTTACGTTGCAGACTCCAAGTTATTAATTGTCTATTTATCTCTCAAGAGCAGACAATCACTACCAACTATTCATTTAGATGAAGTTGTCGAGAATCCTCGAAAAGATCAATGTCTTCTCGCAGCACTTGCTAAATATTGTCTTGAAGAGGTAGGTCAGTTGGTTGTTATATTCTTGAATTATTATCTAACGTCTACTAACCGTTTGTGCATACCAGGTTCTCTTCACTGTACCCGAACTGAAAGTCATATGTGCGGATGGACAACCTCCTCTGCATGCTAATAGTACCATCTCAGGGATTCAACTAAGTACTTCAAAATCAAAATCGGTTGAAGACACATGTCATTCTATTTCGATTGAACTGAAGGATATTCATGTATGGAAGTTCTTTCTGAATATTGGGTTTTAATATATTTTTAATTTAGCATCGTTTCACTGCTGAAATGCTCTTTTGTTCTTTGCAACTTTCTAGTGCAGATAAATCCCCCTCCATTCTAAATATTCAGAAAGTTGATGTGGTCTCCTCTATCAACATCCCATACCAGGTTTGAAACCACTGACATAATGTAGAAATTTTTTCAGTGTCAATTTCGATAAGTAATCTCTGATTGCATAGATTTCTCTTTGCTTGACATCGGTAGCTTTATTTCTTTCCAAAATATTGATTGATCTAATTAAATATATTTGGCTACTACTATCTCTTTTCTATCACAATAAAAAAACAATTGTACGTTGTTTGTGCAATGAGTAATTTATTCTTTGTAATCTAGGATCGAGGTATATCGATGACTGATATTTCTTCTTTGTAATTTTAGGAGTTTGATCCAATTAACAAATTTTTTATTATAAGTTATGGTTTATATTATGTCAGATTCTGGTATATGAGAAGAGGTAAAAGTTGAATGTTTGAGGAAAAGGTTCAAGAAAACTTGGAGAATAACTTTTAGATTTAGTTTTTTTCAAACATTTTACAACATTCATCGTTTGATACTTAAAGGAAAATACAATGGACATGTGTCCTTAATAGCATGTGACAACACATGATCAAAGGACATTTGGTGAGCTGGCACTATAGTAAGAACTTCACGCTATTGGTGTAACTCTGTTTTTGCAGAATGTTGATGTCGGAGGAAGTGTGTGAGTTTGAGTGGGCTTCACAAGCTGTTGTTGGTCCATCACTTCTTTCTTCACATATTGGGTTTCACGTTTTGGCTCGATTTTGGTTGTGGTTTGTAAATTCAAAGCCTATGCATAAGAAGGAGTCTTTGTCTTATATATAAAAATGTCATCCTTTTGTAGAAATATGGTTTTTTTTTAGTGAAAAAGTTTATCCATCTTTGAGCATCAAATTTGGTTTGGTTCGGTGGTTCATCAGGGGACAAAAAAAGGAAATATTTACGTATGAAACTTTGATCAAATTCTATCACATGAACTTATCGC
The DNA here is from genome assembly GCA_900406395.1 of Kernera saxatilis. Classification (NCBI taxonomy): domain Eukaryota; kingdom Viridiplantae; phylum Streptophyta; class Magnoliopsida; order Brassicales; family Brassicaceae; genus Kernera; species Kernera saxatilis. The sequence goes on along the minus strand of OVAY01002068.1, from coordinate 7,234 downwards.
AATGTAAGTTCATTTAAAAGACATATTGAGCATCACATATGCTCGGTTGGATGATCTTTAGTCTTGACATGATTTTGTTTTGCATATAGATTATCATATTCCGATTCAGAGACATTGATTACACAGACTGCTAATTCTGTTGGTGGAGGGTATAAAAAGACGTGTGATATATTGTGTTTAGATATTTTTTAGGATTCAAGAACATTTCAAATTTGAAAATTTCCCTTTTTTTTTGGTATCAAAATTTCCCTTGTTAAATTCATAACAGAAAACTTTTTAATACGTTCTAGGTTTGCAACTGCTAGGAATAAAAAAGTTTTACTTGAAAACGTAATTTAATCTTTAGGTGGAAACGTTAATTATTTTTGAAAAATGAGTTACAAGTACATTTTCCTTGTTTTTCCTCTCCAGCTAGAAGCCAACTACATTCCTAAATGAATCTTTCAAATGAAAAAATATATATATAAAAGTGTTGTCTTATATTTATTGACAAGTGTTTTTGATGATGGATGCTTGTTTGACTAAAATATCCATTTACCTGATAACACATGGATTTTTTTAGACTAAGCAGTTAATCTAATTAGTATTTAAAAAGAAAAGAAAACTTCTTTTGTTGAATTGTTCTTGTAGACATTTACTAAAATGTTAAGCAAACCCACGTCTATAAGAAATATATCATACGCTCTTCTTATAAGAATAACACAAGTCTATAAGAATTTCCACTTCTTATAATTCTTCTCTCCGTTTTCTGTTTCGATATTTCAACAATGGTAGAAACTATCGTTTTGAAAAGCTCCGATGGTGAGTCGTTTGAGGTTGATGAAGTTGTGGCGTTTCAGTCGGAGACGATAATGAACTTGGTCCGTGACAAGGACCGTACCGGTGATGGAATTTTGATTCTCGATGTTACCGGCGAAATCCTGAACATGGTTATTGAATACTGTAAGAAGCACGTCGCCGACACGGCCAAGGATGACGAGGAACTCAAATCCTGGGACGCCGATTTCATCAAAATGGATTGGAACACGCTCGCAAGTCTCACCTACGTTAGTAGTTTCTCAACACAATTTCCGTTTGATATTCTTAAATTTTTAGGGTTCTCGATTGGTAAATCTACTCTTAGTTTATGTCTTCTAATCGGGAAATAAAGTATATTAGAGATAATATCCCATATTGGAAATCTAAACGGGACAAACATTAATATATAAAGGATATTGGTCAATCCACATATTGCTAATTAGTTTTGAGTTGGAAGCCGATAAACCTAACATAATAAAATTCTTACTTTCATATATATTTGGATTCATCTGATATCAAGAATTTGTTAGAATCAGTCCTTCTGATTGAATAAGCTAATATTTGTTCAACTTGATTTTATGATTTTTTTCTTTCCGGCCAAATTTTGGCAGCGGCTAATTATAATTAGCATAAAGAATAATCTAAAGTTTTTTTTTTTTTTTGGTTTGGCCTTTATGCAGGCTGCTCACTATTTGAAGATCAATACGCTTCTTGATCTCTTATGCCAGGCTGTTGCCAATATGATAAAAGGCAAATCACCTCAGGAGATTCGCAATACGTTCAACATAAAAAATGAATTCACACCTGAGGAAGAAGCAGAGATTCTTGAAAATAATAGATGGGCATTTGACTAAGGAATCAATCTCCAGTTCCTCTTCTTTAAACCAATGTATTGATATGATATATAAAAAAATTACAAAAAGAAAATAATTTGTGAGCAAAATATTAATGTACTTCTATATATAAAAATATTGATTTACACTTATAAGTTAGCTTCAAGTCAAAAAGGAATGTGTTTATCATAACTGATGCAAAGTGAAACACTCCAACCCGGATCTACGACCGGTTTAGGCTGTTTCTGTCGGTTTTTAATTGATACCGAGTTTTTTTTTTTTTTTGAAATCGTGGAAGTTCTGGACTTTCGGCCATAATCTCCCCTACCAAAGAGAGTTATTGATATCGAGTTACCAAGTCCTTTTATAAGCTGTTTCAATGAGTCCTTGATCTTGTGTCCTAAACCTTAACGACGTACAAATGCACGCACACACACTAAAAGGCAAAAGGAGAAGACGGAGTAAACGAATTACTTAGTGATGGCGATTACGCCTACCCACAGGATCTACAACCCACGGATAAACCAACCAGTAAACGTTTACACTAAGCCAGGGAATAGAACAAGCAAAACATACATTCACACACAAGATTCCCGATCAAACTAACATTGCTTATTCAACATGACTCCTAATCTACGTAATAAAATTATAGGTGTACACAATTTTACTCTCTAGAATCAAATAGAGAAAAAAGATTTGTGAAGTACAGACTTGTGACGCAAGGCAAACTTAAAACAAGTTTGTGCATTGAATCACTAATCCTAGAAAGAAAGTAAGAACTTAAGCGAAGCAAAATTTGAAGAAAAATAAAAAGAATACAAAGCTAAGTGCATTACAACTTCAAGGAAATAAATGATTTTTTTCCATGATTTGTTAAGAATAATACTGTTGTAGTCGTTGCTTAATATTCTTAACAATAAAAGGTTTAGTGAAAATAAAAAATGACTACTCAAAGCAATAGAATGAACAAGAAGAAAATAAAATTTATTTATAATAATAAAAAATAGAGATACAAGATAAACAAGTCGAGGACAAGTAGACAAAAGCGGAAGCTAATTAATCTGAAACAAAAGTAATTGAAAGTACGTAACTAAAAGAGTGGTTGAGGATGATCCTAAAAGCGTAAGCAAGACGGAGATGAAAGCTTAATATTGAAGAGGATCAGATGGGAGGTTTTGTTGATTTGGTGAGTCTTTACATGTGACCAAGACATCGAGTCTGAGTCCAGCTCCAAACCTGGTCATTGCACAGCTGGACTCAAGCTCCAAACCTATTTTTTTTGTTATTGTAAATCAATTTCTTTACTTATTCATATTCTATTGCTTTGAGTACATTGTCATTTTTTCTTTTCACTAAACCTTTTACTTTTAAGAATATTCAAACAAATAACTACACCATTATTATTTTGTTTTTTTAATGAAATACTCACCATTATTCTTAACAAATCAGAAAGAAAAAATTTAAATTAGTTTGTAAATCACTTATTTCCCTAGAGTTGTAAAGCACTTAGTTTTGTATTCTTTTTGTTATTCTTCAAATTTTGCTTCGCTTAAGCTATCACTTTTACGACGTTGTTTGGCAATCGTATCGTTGGCGACAGAAACCTGCAGCGACATGTTTATCTCGAAAATTATTAGTATTAGGGCCGGTTTTGTTTTATCATAAATAATTACTTTCTTTCTACAATTAGTGGTTCAAGAACAAACTTGTTTTACGTATGCCTTGCGTCACAAGCCTCTACTTCACAAATCGTTTTTCTCCATTTAACTCTCCAGAATACACATATACAGTACTTAGCACAGAAGAAACATCCATAAATGTAAGACCATTGAAAGACTGATGATCGAGGAACAAAGCACAGATCTTCTTGTTGATATTTTTTTTCAAGTTTAGCAAAACAAATGTAAAGCATGTTATCTGCTATACAAGATTCAAGATGAGAACCATTTTGTCCTGTTTCAAAGTCAGAATGAACAAACAAAGCCAGTCGACAAGTGCCAACAACTGGAAAAAACAGTGAACTATTTGCAATCTCAATAAACCAATCTGTAGAATGGTAAAAAGATGATTACTTGTCTAAGTCTTGCTCCTTTCTCTTCATAGATGTGTCTCTGAATCTCGAATCTCTTTAGTTAGAAACTATGAGAAAATAAGAACCCTTTAATCATATCAATTCAAATTTTAAGCAAAAAAGAAGAAATTAAAAAAAAAAAAACCGTTCAAACTTAAAATCATTGTTGTTTTTTTGTTTTTTTGTTTTTTCTTCCACCCAAACTATGGTTAATGAATATAATTATAATATAGGGCAAGAGACTCATATTAAATAAAATATATTACAATGAACACTCCAAATCACAATCACACTCAACAAATGATAGAAGAAAGAGGAGTTTGTTGCATATCAAGAGACAGACTAAGCACACCATTAACACAATATAATTCAAATACAATCCAAAAACAAACAAAAGAGAAATCAGAAGGATAAAAAAACACAAACAGTAGTTCTTTTTTTCAAAAAAAAAAAAAAACACAAACAGTTGTGTGAAACCGGCATGCTTCACTAGCTGTTACTCTCCGAGTACGAGGGCATGAGCTAACACTAGGAAAGAAGAAACATACTTAGTGTGTGGAAAAAAACAAAAATAAGGAACTTTCTTAGTTATGAAAAGTTCCATAGACATACCTTTTCACAACAAGGTAAGAAACGGTCTTCAGTGGCTTTATCTTCCCATCGAACCCTTTTAAACCATTGATCATCTCTGTAATTTATAACAAGTTCTTCACCACCAACGCAACTTTCAGAGTTGAGTGGAAGCTTTCTCAGTTTTGGACACTTTTCTACTTCAATCTTCTTTAAACAAGGGAAGAGCAGAGGACAACAGTAGATTCTCTTCAGCATCGGTAGGTTGACCAACTCAAGCCTTTCAAGTTTTTGAAAAGGAGTACTCATACCTCGTGCTCTCTGCTCATCACTGGGAGTGCTTGCAACTTTCTCCTTGCTTATTATTCCTTCTACCTTCTCTAAACACTCAAGCTTCAGATGAGTAAGGTTAGGAACGTACAACAACCACGTCATATCCTTAAGTCCATTGCATCCAGTTATCATCACACTTGAGAGGTTTTTCAATCTTGATCTTGTTAGAATTATGTCCCATGGTGTCCTCCCAACCTTTATCTCCCATATTTCACAACTCATTATGATGAGCTTACTGAGACTCTTCATTGTTGGTAAAACTAGTGTTTTGTATGCTTCTTCTTGAACATCACTAATGCATAGCTCTTCAATGGAATCTGCCAACCCATGAGCGCTAAACAATTGGTCCAAAGCTGAACTCGAGGAGATGTCTATGTTTATGCTTTCCAGTCGCTCCAAACTTGATACATCTGATATCTCATCAGTGCTCTCAAGCCTCTCCTCCTTTGTAGCTGGTTCAGCCACTACTCGAAAATCTCCTTTAGATTTGAGATCATTAACCTTTTTCAACATCAGGGACACCCTTTCTCCATAACTAGAGTTCGACCGTAAGTTCTTAGAACATAACCCACTAAGAGACAACCTTTCAAGTTCAGTGGTTTTATTACTAAGAAGATCACTGACTTGCCTACTGACGCTATCAACATTTTTAAGCCATACCTTGACGTCCGCAAGCCGTTGATAACCTTTAGTATCCTCCTCTCTTTCGACCCTTCTCCACACATCAGTTTGTCTTGCCTTGAGCTCTTCCATGTCTCTATCTATAGCCTCGAGATTCTCCTCAAGCCTGTGAATGTAACTCTCTTGGAAGCATAAAAATTGGGAGACATTTGTCAATACTGAAACAGAGAAACGACTTCCCATCGTTGATCAGACAAGAGAAGAGAGAGAGATGATAGTAAATTTCTTCTCACCAAAAAACTAAGGTCTTGTATTATATAAGTATCAACGTATGAACTCACAAAGCTGCTTTAACGTGCATTCATACAATGTTTTCAAAAAGGAAAAAAGCAACTATACTTTTAATAAATTCTCCTGACCAAAAAACTAAGGTCTTGTAATATATAATTATTATATCAATTTGTAACAAGAAACGTGTTTTTGATATATTCACTGAAATAAAAATAGTCAAAAGCTAACCTTAGTTCCGCAACTATGCATAAAACACGGATTAGGAAGTTACAAGGAAGCTTAGCTCATGGATGACATATAATTCATTTCAACCAAATTATTATTATAAAAAAACAATGGACCCTTAATATTTAGTGGTTTGTTTACTTTGCAAAATAGTGGAGTAGGTAGGCACTAGGCATATAAGTTATATGAAACTAAGATACCCGTAAAACAAAAACTCGGTTTGATTTTGATCAGTTTCCTGTGATTTATTTCTGTACTACAAGTCTAAACCTTCTATCCTAGGATGCATTCATAGTAACAAAGGTTTTTGGTGAATAAATTTTACATTCATACAAAAAAAAAAATAAAAACTCGGAACCATCAAAGAATAAGAGAATGTCACCAACAAAACTGAGATGGGTCACTAACGGGTCTAGACACTTAGTATGAGCTTTGAACCGATTCGCCTGAGCTGTCATATCAACTTATTTCGAGAAAATATTCAAGGTTATGACAAATAAAGCTGAGGAGATACGATTACATTGTCTTAACCCTTTCTTGCCTGGAAAAAAAACAACTAACTCTCCATTAAGACCAATAGTAAAGAGATGTGATGCATGCACTTACCCACTTAATAAACAAAAGAGGCAAGTCAAAAGCTCTCAACACATTCAACAGAAATGTCCGATCAAGATTCTCATATGCTTTCACTAAGTCAACTTGGAGGCAGCCTCTAGAGATGTTACCATCCTCATGAAAATCAGAAAGTAACTCCGAGGCTAGCAAAACGTTTTTAGAGGAGCCTACCTTGATGAAGCCAACTTGGTTTCTTTGCACTGCCTGAGACAAAAAGAGCTTAATAATGTTTGTCAAGATCCTAGAAATTGTTAGGAAACACTTAGTTTCCAAAAACAGAGTAAGACAGAGTAAAAACAATCACAATCTTTTGATTGTGAACAACAATACGATTCTGTCACGAATCACACAACTTTTATTAATCTGAAAAACTTGTCTTTTTACAAACAGCGACATTGTCTTATATAGACTTGAAACAACACAATCGAATGATATAAAGAGTTACGACTCTTCTTTGATAAATAACTACCTTAATTAATTGTGACCCTTAATACATCTAAACTTAAAATATTTTAATTTATGAAACTCAATTATAGACCAACACTCCCCCTTAATTGAGTTTCGTTCTCACTCCAAGTTTCTCCCTTAATACTTCAAACCTAATGTGTTGTGACACTAAGTGCAAATCTATCATATTAAACTCCAACTTCATGCCGTGAGACATTTTTCTCCCCTGTTAGTCATTACGTCATTACGCCTTCTCCATTTCCAACTTGATTGGAACACTAGTGCTTCTTTCTAGTCTTGTGAAGTTTTTCACTTCCTTCGTCATGTGGTTTGTGCAGCCACTATCCACCGACAAGACTTTTTCTTCCTTGATTTTTGCTGTTTCTTCACATGCACTAAATAACATGTGAACTCCATCATCTTCATCCTC
>OVAY01002067.1:0-21267 GCA_900406395.1 Kernera saxatilis | reverse complement strand
TTTTTAACATTTTTTTGATTATATAAATTCTAAAAAACGCTCTAAAAACTTTTAGAGTTTTCAATTGATCATGGTCTAAGAAGACCCACTTGACTTGGTAAATATAATAATACATATAAATGATATCACATAGATATGTTGTCAACAAGTGTGCTTGCATGTTAACAATAATTGGTCAGTTATAAAGACAGACTCTATCTATCTTATTATATAAAGTTTAACGTGCACGACGTGAATGTGACACGTATGCAAATTTTTAAATAACTAGATTACGACACGTGTCACTGTTAATTTAGATTATGACACATGTCAATACAATAAATAAAATAATAAAACTAAAAAATATAAAATAAAGAGAAAAATATTGTATTAACATAATTGATAAAAAAAAATAAGTATAATAATATAATATCAACATAATTAGTAAAATAAATAAGTAAAGTATAAAAAACTAAAAAATGAAATAATAGCAAAATAGTGAAGAAAAGTAAAAAAAAAAAAAAGGAAAATTTCTATGTATAATGTTATTTATTTAAAAAGTAAAATGACCAAATTTGTAAAAAAATGAAAGAAAAAAAAGTAACGTGATGGAAAAAAAGAAAAATTTATTTTAAAATATGTTATATCCATCGTTATAAATAAGATTTTGAGTTTACAATTCAATTGTGTGTTTTCATTTTTTTATTCTCTTCCTTATTGATATCAAAAAACAAAAAATGAGTTTGAAGGTTCAAAAAGTCGATCAAAGTTATTTAACTCTGAATCAATTAGATCAAAATCGTGTTTATCGTCGTATTATAGTATCCATTCTTCAAAAATAGATAAAATTCAATCGGTTACCAGCAGCGGTATTTACTTATTTTTTAATTATATATATAATTATTATTATAAACTCGCGTATTATTCGAGTCCTAATCTATTATAAAAACATATTGCAGCGAAAACTTAAATTTTCTTTAATTATATATAAAAATAATTATTATTAAAAACCAGATATGCGGATCATAATCTAGTGTTTTATAAAGTATTACTATTATTTATCTGACTTTATAATTTATGAACCTAACTCAATTAAAAAAGCCTCCTTAAGCTCTCCTTTCTTGGATACAAACCGGCAATCCACCGTTAACCGTTGCCGTGAGACCCGGTGCAAACCGGAGTGTCTCGGTGGATCCAGGACCCGCCATGACCCGCGTTTCGAACTTCCTAATCATCGCCACGGCTATCGATTTCATCTCCATGATAGCCATTTCTTTCCCAATGCAAACCCTAGCTCCGGCTTGAAAAACCGGATATTTAACCGGATTTTCGGGCCGGAATTTACCATCATTATCCAACCATCTCTCCGGTTTAAACTCTTCGTAATCAGGGCCCCAGATCCGACCCATCCTTCCCATTGCGTAAGGATGATACGTGACTCTAGTCCCTTTTCTCACAAATGTACCATCCGATAAAACGTCGTCGTTTAATGCGAATTTGGAATCGAATTGAACCGGAGGATACAATCTCATGCTTTCGTACAACGCCGCATGCAAATAATCCATCTCTCTCATTTCATCACAAGAGGCAGTGACTAAGTCAAAACCAGGACCCATGACCCGGTCCAATTCTTCATGGATCCGGTTTTCCACTTTTGGATAACGTGTCAATAACCAGAAAAATCCGGTTAAACCGGCGGCCACCGTGTCCCTACCAGCCAATAGAAAGCTCACGACGATGTCACGGAGATCCTCGTCGTCGTCTTCCGCCACAACCGCCATGAATCTCGAGATCAAATCGTTGTTTTTCTCCGTCGAACCGGTTAACCTCCGTTGCTGAATCAAATCGCCAGCTAACCGGTTTATCACACCGATCGATTCCTTAACCTTTCTCTCCGAACCGATTTTGAAAACCCTTTTGATTTTCCACAAGAGAGGAAACGGAGCCAACGCGCGTTTCGCCGATAGCGTCGAGGCCGTGTCGAACGCGACGGCGAATTCCGACGTCGGAAAAGGAAGCCGGAGACAATATGGGTCGAACCCAAAAGACAATTTGCTAATCGTATCGAACGAGAATCTCCTGAAAACGTCTTGTAGATCCAGAATCGAATCCGATTTCGTCGACGAGAAAGATTTCAGAATCGGGATCAAACGCGATTCGATCTCGTTTCTAACGATCTCGTGAGCGAAGACCCTGACGGAGACGCTACCGAGCTCCAAGCTCGCGAGTTTTCTCTGGAAACGCCACGTGTCACCGTCGGAGTTGAAAATCCCACGGCCCAAGAGATCGCCGAGGATGACGGAGAACTGTTTGCCTTTCGGGTAATTGTGGAATCGCGTTTTGAGGATGTGTTCGACGTTCGAAGGGTTCGCGGTGACGACGCAGTTGAGGACGTGGACTTTGATTGTCGACGTCGGAGATCGCCGGAGAAGATGAGCGTACCAATCGCTGAGGTTGACGAAATCTTTCTTCCAGCTTGAAGTGAGGTAAGCTTGGCAGATCTCGCAGTTGCAGTAACGGAGCTTTTGGTGGAAGATTGTGTGGAGGAGTGAGAATATGAAGAAGAAGAAGATGGAGACGATGATGAAGGAGATGATTAGTAACATTGTTGAAGAGAGAGAGAAGAGAGAGGAGTGTGGTACGAGAAAAGAAAAACTTAAAAGAGTCAATTTAAATAGAGATTCTTTTCTCTCATTGACAGACATGTGTTCTCACATTTGTTTTTATCATTAAATGTTAACAATAGTGAATAGTGTTAAAAATAAGAACTTAAAAAAAAAAAAAAAAATTGTAGATGAAACCGATGTAATTTTTAAGGAAGTAATTTTGGAGTTTAATTGGTTACCTTTTGCAATGCATGATAGGGTATTATATTATAACCAATAATGATGTTTAAGATTCCTCATTTTATTTAAAACCAAGAATTTCGAAAGAAAGAAAAAAATAGTATTCCTTGTTTAACGTCGACATGAAATTCTTTATTTATGTCGACAAAAAGATTATTTATTTGTTTCCGTAAAAATGAAATAAAACTTATCCGTAAAAATGAAATAAGTTTTTGTTGGGTCATTTAGATTCTTTAAGTTGAGTAGTTGATTATAGACTTTTGTTTTGGTTACAAAAGCCCCTTAATTGGTTCTATTTCTCTTAAATAAAATGCTATTTTGTTATGCGGAATCAAACTTGGTGCTTCTGGAAAAGAAACAAGTTATTTAAAAACATAACTCATTACTCCAAAAAATGAGGAATTTTAAACATCATTATTATTTATCAAGTTAAAATTTTTCGTTTTTGTTCAAATTATAATATTTCTTATATCTTAATTTATTGATAAATTAAAATTTTATAATAAATTTTTTTTCAAAGTCGAATTTACAATTGTTTTGTACATGAATACAATTACAAATATATCGGGTGAGCTGATTATACAATCGTAAATAATGTTTACAATTGAATTTTTGACGTAATGTAAATGAATATATTACAAGGTTTCATAATCGAATTTTCATTTAATATGAATGTAAGCGGGCTAACTCGTCCAAATTAATATGTCATGTATCAAACTAATATATTTTACGTGTTTTAGTGGACTATTTTGCGAAGTATCGTTGTTTTACTAACATCAATCCTAATCCACTCTATCATAAAATCCGCGAACTTTTAACGTCATTGTTACATAGTTTTGTGTAGTTACATGTTTGGTATGTGAAATTCGTGTTACTCAGATGAACACAAAATCATTTATGAAGTAATAATAGTTCAGCTTGTAAGTTGTAAGTACTCTACGCGCCAAGACTAATGGTCGAAGAACTTATGTCGTGTGAGAAAATGAGGGTTTTTGGCAATCATTTGTAAATGAATGTATAATGTATTTTAAACCTTAATTAGCTGAGTGATTACATACAGTGTAGGGACAGATAATAATTTGCATAGAAATGAAAACAAATCCATAAAGTAGTATAGAAAAAAGTTGTTTTCGCAGATTTTTTAGATTCTAATTTTTGTTTCATATAATTGATATTTTTTTATAAACATATAATTAATGAAAAAGTGATAGTGGTGGTGCATTTTTAACAACAGTTTATAAGTTAAGAAAAAAACATATAAATGATGAGTAAATTTCTGTAAATATCATCTTTTAGAAAAGTTATGGAGTATATTCATCTCTTTATTTAGACGCATTTGGTTAACTTTATGCAAAAGAACTCCGTACAATGAGTTTTTTTTCTTAAACCAAGATTAGTGGATAATGACATCAATATATAGAAAACCATGTCAGCTCGTACGGTCGTTCTTTAAATAAAAGTAAATTTCTCTTATTAAAAAGGAACTTTAAATATATATAAAGTGACATGTTATAATTTATAATTTGATGAACCTAACCGTAAGTAGCGTGAACGTGATTTTGATCCGAACAAGTGATACATGTGAGCCAGGAACAGCTATGTAATGGTACTCCCTTGTCTGCTTTTCTCACGTAATAAATCATACCGTTTTGCGTCAAATCTCCTAAACCGATTTCTAAGATAATTAAATCAATGGTTTATGAAATTTAAACAACAAATATATCAAGAAAATAAGATGGACATTAGGGTGTTTGTTTTATTTTTTTTCATAATAGTAGATGGTGTAATTTCTTATCAAACAAAAAAAAGCTTTATGAGAAAAATTGTGTCAATGACACATAAGCAAAAAAAGAGAAAAATTTATTCTCTCAATGACTTCTCAAATAATTCAACAAGATGATTTTCAGCATTTTCAGCATCACTGGGCAAAAGGTGAGCCTGTGGTTGTGAGGAATGTGCTTGAAGCTACATCGGGGTTAAGCTGGGAGATTTATGCCTCAAACGTGGTAGTTTCGTTTCAGTCTCTAAGAGTACTTTTGGTACCGTTGCGGTACGGAGTTTACCGCTTTTACAGTTACCAATCATAAAAGTTATACTAAAAGCGATACCAAAAATTTTACTCTCAGTTTTTTTATACCGTTTTTTCTTACAGCTTTACACTATTCCGTAATCGCTTACCACTCCCGTTACCTGCTAAAAAATCTGTAGCGCTTTAGGTTACCAATCGGACTATAGAGAGAGTTGTTTGATTGTGTATTCATCATCTATTAAAAGTTTGATTGACGTTTATGTTTTCAAATTTTAAATATATTACGAAAACTAAAAATGTTCTGTATTTCAAAAATGTAAACACGAGAATTGTATATGATACAATCGAAGCCTGACTTTATCTTTGGTATAGAGACAAAACTTGCTAACTAAGTATTGGAAATAAGATCCTACATCGAGAATGGACAGATATTGAACAGTATAAGTGACATGAATTAATCTACTTATTGTTAATTGGTTTTGAGTAGAAAACTATAAAACTTAATATAGTATCAAAATTCGTTTACACGCTGTCTAACTTGAACCAAAATCGATTTTATCCAAAATTGATCTTGTGAAACTAACCCAGTCCGAAATTGATCATGCCGATCAAACCTGAAATTAATCTTATAATAAAATATTATTCTGAAATAAATGGCTAGAAGAGCCATTATTTCAAGATAGTGTATTGGAAATAACATTCTTATATTGAAAATAGATATAAACATTGAGTAATATATAAGTGACATGAACTAATTCACTTGTTACTAATTGAATTTAAGTTGGAAACTTATGAAAATTAATATTAAAAAAAATTATTTGAGTGGTCTTGCAAGTAAACTTTCGACAATGTGAACTGAAAAAAGATTACAAGACCGCGAGTAATACTTTTTTGTTTTGTTTTTAAGTGATATTTTTGGACGTTTAAAATTGTAACGTTCAAAGAATTTGTTGGCTGATCCAATAGATCTACAGTTGTGAGTGTACCTGCCTTGTGTGTTTGTGTTAACAACGCGTGGGCAAACTTAAACGTGCATTTTGGGTAACTCATCTCGTAACGGTTACATACACCAACCAAACTATAATCATGCCAATTTTTAATCCACTTATTATTCTTCAAAGGAAAAATCCCAAACTATACCAAACTTATAGCAAAAAAAAAAAAACATTTTGGATTTCACGAAAAATAAAAAACCGAAATCGAGAATTTATTTTATAGTAAAAAATAAATATCGATAATATTTTCTTTTCTTTTTTTCCAAGAATGATTGTTTTTTCGCCAAAATGTTGGCTATAAATATGGTGTAATTTGACATTTTCTTTGAAGCAACAACATAATGGAAGCAGTCTATCAATATAGATTGATCAGAAATCTGATAATAAGTAGATTAAAATTGGCATGAATATAGGTTAGTTGGTATATGTATCGGTTTGGCGATGACAATATATTCTAAATATCGAATGAGTATAGTATGTTGTTTGTTCTTTTTAAGGAGATATTTGACTGATACGACAAAAAAATGTTAATGCACACAGCACATTCTCCTTCGATTGTGTTTGAAATTAGCAGTATCTACAAATCATCAAATTTAAACGTTTTTCAAAAGAAGACTAAATTCTTTTTCTCTCTTTATCAAAAGAAAAAACCTTTTCTATCTCACACTACTGTCATATCCATCTTATAGTAAAGAAATAAGTGTGATGGACAAAAAAAATCGTTATATGAAAATATACATATGGTAAATTTGTTTTGTGTATTGTTTTAGAATAATGTATTTTTTTATATATATATAACCAAGAAATTTTAGAACCTTTGGCTCATATTTTTCGTAAAATATGGACCAGTCTTTTCGTATAATATTAATTTTGGAACGTAAATCATTCCTCCTAAATGAATCGAAGTATCGAACTCTTTCGTGTATTGATTCTTTTTTTTTTGTGTGGAAGGACAAAACACGTGCTTCGTTGAATTGAAACACGTGATAATATGAACCGTGTAGAGTTAGCAAGTGGGTTAAAGTTAAACACGTGACAATATGGACCGTGTGAAGTGAGCAAAGTGGGTTCAAAGTTCAAAGCATATGCGTGCCGCAACTGGGGATTGGGTCTTTATGTTTTGTTGTAATTCCAAAACAGTTTGCATGTCGACATCGCGTCTTTCATGCACTGAGAGCTGGCAGGTTTCAAGTTGACGTTAGTTCGAGAGACCAAATGTTAAAGAATAAAGATTCTTGTTCTTTGCTTTTAAAGCTGCGTCAGAAAAACTAAAATATTTGGTTTCCCATTTCCACTTGCAAACTTTAAACTATGTCTACAATTTGCTTCTTTCCGACCAAATCGATGTATTTGCGATTTGTATCTATAGTGTAATGTTAACCGTATATTCAACTACATATCATAATCTCAGTATCCGAAATTAGACTTTACATATTACAGATTTAAAAAATAATAATCTGTATCAAAAAATAATTAAACTCCGAACATAAAAACAATTAAACTCCGGACATAAATAATGCATCTAGGATTTTCTAGTGACTGAGCTATAAAAAAAAATTATGCTATATAACTATCGAAACTTCGACATAAAAACTATAATAATGATTTAAGTATGAAAAGAATTACCTTTGAGTATTTTAAGATGTTGGTTACAAGTTGACGTTAGTTGGAGAGTCCAAAGATGCTTGTAAGACTTTTAAAGCCGTGCCGGAAAAAAGAAGAAGGCTTGGTTCTTCATTTCTACTTGCAAAATTTAAATTGATATTGATACCAAAAAAAAAAAAAATTTACATTGATATCTATAATTCATTTTGTTATGTCTGATCGACATGTTTTTAATGTGTAACTAATCTAAAGTTGATCGGATATCGATATTGGATTTATGATCAATTCTGTGATTATTTTAGTAAATAAATAAGGTAAAGAAATCAAAATTTTATAAAGATAAAATTACAAAATCAGTACTGTAAAACATATTTTTTAAAATTTTAATTTTCTCTTAGTAGATCTATAATCAATCTTATAAATAAAAACATTTAAAATTTAATTTGTTTGATGAAAGTAGCAAAAGTAGATTTTAACCATCTCATCTAACTAACCCTAGATATCTAGATTATTGCAATATATACATAGATCTTGTTGTATTGAATTCATTATCACTAGTTATATACGAATTCAAGAACATATTTTTGTGTATTGAATACATGTACATCGTATTCTACAACATCATATACGTCGGTATTCGTCTCCACAGTCACCAATCACTTGGAGAAGATTTTTACCTTTCTTGGTAACCTCTTGTATGCTATTAACATCTTCCTCATCCAATACCAATGAGAATATCGCGTTTGCGTCTTGTATGTGTTCCGCTAGCCCGAGTCTCACCCCAATCATTGATCCAGCAACTCCTTGCTGCGATGAGATTCCCATTTTTTCAGACAAATCATAAACCAAACTGGCTTTAAGAGTCACAGAGTAATCCATGTGATACGAGGAAGAGTAAAAAATACCTGATCTAGTACGTATCTCACAGCCACTGTCGGAATAGAGACTCCATGTTTTGTGGCTACACTCTTCATCGTTCGAAGTAAGCCTTGGAATAGATTCCACCCTCCCCACGCATCAACCATCTGTAATGTAACTTTCAAAAATCTTAAAACAGTAAAAAGTAGGATGATACTGCAATGATGAGAACTGGCATTGGCAAGGTTAATCTGTGAATGATTTGAAGTCTTACCCTTTTGTACTTTTGGAGAGAAGGAGTATTCAAGCGAGGGCCAGCAAAAGGGATTGTTAGATTGGTATCAAGGAACTTCTCTGACAGTAAACCACCCATTACGGTCCCATATCTGCACTCGAAAGACCAATGATGTGCGGCTAAGTAAGTTTTAAAGAGGAAGAAGTCAAGCGAGATATTCCAGAGAGTATAAGAAGAGATTTTACGTTATAAGTTTGACGCCTGTAAGCTCGCAAAGCTGAGCCATTCTCTGTTGAGGACGCATGTCTACAATGGAGTGTTGCACCTGGAAAAAATTTGCACACAGATCCACATGAACTAAACAATAAAGGAACTTAAAAGTAAAAAGGAAAAGAATCTGGAGAAAGAAAGGCAGAAAGTATTCGAACATCACCTGATTGCTAACAACAGGGATTCCATTCTCCAAAATTTTCTGAAGTCTCTCTGTATCAAAATTTGTCAAAGCAACAGTCTTGATTTTACCTGCAAGCATTTCAATTATGCAGTTTGAGCAACTCAATAGATAAATAAAATGACAATCACAAGAAAGGAGAAAGATATATCCTTTCTTGCTTACCTTCTTCTTTTAGGTCAGTGAGGTGTTTCAGTGCATCAAGATAACCGTCATTCGCATAATCCCACCTATTTCAAATTACAGATTAGCAAAAACAAGAAGGGAAAAAATGCATTACGCAGAGTGAAAACGGTCGCTACAAAAGCTACAGAAACTGCTAAACATTTCCGGAAGATAGAACACATCTAGCAAATAAGCAAAGAGAGAAAGAAGCACCAGTGAAACTGAAGCATGTCAAGAGAAGCCACATCCATTCTCTTCCGCGATATGTCGATGTTCTGACGAACATAGCTGCTTGTCATCTTCACAGGAGGAGGGACCCATTTTGTCAAACTACATCATAAACACAGCCTAATCATTTAGCCACACAACCATATATAATACAAACTCTGATCCATTGGCTTAAAATTGAGTTTTGAACTCTACATTATTGACAAAACAATAGACTTTAAAACTCGCTTACCCTTTAATCTTTTCCAAGTACTCTGGTGGTCGCTCTCGACGAACCCTATTGATAAAAATGCCGTAAAGATCTTCTGCAGGACCATCTGAAACATCAAAGTGAAAAAAAAACTAAGGCCAATTCTACTCAGGTAAACAAAAATTGTGAAGCTCTTTATTCTCTTGTTAATCTCTTGAATCCCAATTTGAGTAAAGAAATGAGAATTAACTTGTTCAGAGAGCCATTAGTCGACGAACTCGAAGGCGTTCTTAGCTATACACTTACAGTGATCAGCCATGTCGAAAGTAGAGAGACCAGCATCGGCGTGACGGAGCATTGCCTCAACGGCGTCGTTTCGATCGATTTTCCCCCATCCACCGCTCGTCTGCCACATTCCGTTAAGAACTCTGCAAATCTCAAGCGAGTCGCTCCCATTCTTCAGCTTCACCCACCGGTCAGCCTCTGTCGTCTCCACCGAGCAATTCACGGAGCTCGAGCCGATTCGACGGCGCGAAACATTACGGTAAAACCGATTCGAGGTTTTTGACCTGCATGATACTGTGGTCGCAAGGTTCGTGGCGAAGACGGATTGTACGGACACAGGCATTGCCTCTCTCTCTCTCTCTATCTATCTATCTTCTCTCTGTCTCTGCGAAGAGAGGGAAAAACCGGATGACAACTCTGTGACTATTGGGCCTATACTGCCCTTACGGCCCAAGTTTACTTTGAATATTGAACCCTTCACATTTCGAACACTTTGACCCGAAACTCAAAAGTCAAAACTGCATGATTAATTTTTGGAGTTTTATTGGTTCATGTATTTATAAATATATATAGGATTTAAAAATTTTATTGATTTTGAAATCAAAATACATTAATTTTGAAATCAAAATACATTAATTTTGAAATCAAAATAGATAGATTTCGAAATAACATCATTTTCCTATGGATTTGAATCATTCTATTTTTTACTTCCAAATCCATATAAAATTAAACATGGATTTCGAAATCCAATAATAAATCATTAAACAAATAACAGTGGATTTCAATTAGTATTTATAAATGATATAACCAATTTTTTTTTTTTTTGTCAAACTTTGCATATCATTTAAAAGAAAAGTTTAACCTCTACTAATTGAGGATACAACATGACTACAACGAGTCCAATAATCCAAAACATCGACCAACATAGTGATCGAGCAAAAGCAAAAGCTAAAAGCAACATCAATGCTCAAATTGAGACTTAGGGATAAGGGTGAACTCACAAGTTCTACCAAAATAGCATCTAACCAAGAGCATCCAATAAAACAAACATCCTTAACTTGGAAGTCCTTGCTGAAACCACAAGGAGGAGGAAACAAAGCCTCCAGAGTCGTTAACGCCAAACAGTCAGCATCTGCTGAACGAGAATAGTCTTGAACAACAATCTTCACTTCTGCTTTAAGCAGAACAGTCTTGAACACAATGCTCCGTGTAACACTACCACTAGACACAAGTGAAGTATTTGGGAGGATAAAAAGCTCCGTAAAGGAGAGATGAGGGCTGTGAAAGCCCCAAAGAACCAAATCAATTGGCCGGATATAATTAAACATAGATCTCTGTCCTAGCGTACTTGAGGGAGCGTCTGAGGAGGGAATGTGAGGGCATCGGCGAGAAAGCAAGTGGCTCTGAAAATAACAGTGGTCGAAGTGGACGGCCAGAGACAAGCATCAAGCTCTCCAAACCAGATTGCAAAGGAAGACTCATCGGGAAGTAGCACTCCGACGACAAGGAGCAACTTTGCAGGAAGGAGAGGGAGACTAGCCGGCGACGAGATGCCAGAACTGGCGGAGTAGAGATGGAGGAGCGAGTTAAACGCTCTGAATGAAGTGGAAAACGGCGGCGGAGCAAGAGAATCACCATAGGAGTGGCAGATCTGAGGGTCCGGTGGTTCTGGTGGAGTCGGCGGAGACGGAGGCTCCGGTGGTGGTGCAGCAGGAGGCCTCAGAACGAGGAAGGAGACCGAAGACATCGGAAAGCAACGAGAGTGGCTTAGTAGCAAGCACCGATCAGGAGAGGAGGCTGCCGGAGGAGCAACGCCGGAGGAAAAAGCTCATTTCGTCAAGGTGAGGCGGCTCCTTGGTTTTCGTGCCTGAGAGAGATTTTTAAGGCGATCCGGATATATGATAGAACCAATAAAATGTTATTTTAAATAAGATTTTAAAATCAACAATTGAATAAGACCAGATTTGTATGTAGATTTCAACTAAAATCCATGAACCAATAAACCCTTTTTTATTTGATTGATATTCTAAATTATTGGATATGGGAGAAGATGCTCTAATTACTCTATTGTGGTAAAATAATCACACTCAATAGTCAATACAAAAGAGTGATTCTCATAATTAAACACAAACATAACATAAAATAAAGAGAAATTCTCATAATTCTCAAAATTATACAGAGAAGTCTCATAATATTCTAGATACTTTAGGACACTATAGTTGAACAAGAGTATTAAACTATGATTACTTTGACTTTTGACTTTTCATTAACATTTGAGTTTTCTTCGTCAAGCTATGATTTTTCCACCTCAGCCACTATTTTCCACCAACTCTTTTCATTTTCTTCCTGCACTTCTCTTCTTCCTCTTCCTCCACAGATACAGAGAGAGAGAGTGAGTGCGTGAGTGAGAGAGAAGCTATGCCGATGTCTTTACACTCCGTCATCGCCACCAACCTAGCGACTACAGCATCATGCAACTCCAAAACTTCGACTCGGTCTTTCCGGACTCGAACCGGCTCCCTCTCCGTCACTTGCTCGTTGGAGACGACGGAGTCTGGTCGATGGGTGAAGCTGAAGAACGGCAACGACTCACTTGAGATATGCAGAGTTTTGAACGGTATGTGGCAAACGAGTGGAGGATGGGGAAAGATCGACCAAAACGATGCCGTTGAGGCTATGCTCCGGTACGCTGATGCTGGCCTCTCCACCTTCGACTTGGCCGATATTTGTAAGTATCTATAACCGTTCAAACGTTTCAGCTAATTGCTCTGAGTAAGAAGAGATTGGAGAGATTTGATGCTCTGTTTTTGCTACCAGAAGACTTGAAATTGAAAGGTTTTGTGTGGAGATTAATGATATAATTGTGATTAGTTTTTTTTGTTTGTTTCTTTGATGTTTTAAGATGGTCCTGCTGAAGATCTTTACGGCATTTTTATCAATAAGGTTCGTCGAGAACGCTCACCAGAGTACTTGGAAAAGATTAAAGGGTAAGTTAGTTTCTAAGTCTATTGTTTTTTGTCAATTAGGTAGAGATCAAAAACTCAAGTTCCAAGCCAATGGATCAGAGTTTTGTATAAGACATGATTAGGCCTGTGTTTATTATGATGCAGTTTGACAAAATGGGTCCCTAGTCCAGCGAAGATGACTAGCAGCTATGTTCGTGAGAACATTGACAAATCGCTGAAGAGAATGGATGTGGCTTCTCTTGACATGCTTCAGTTTCACTGGTGCTTCTTTTTCTCTCTTTGCTTATTTGCGAGTAGTTGATGTGTTTAGGAGTTTGGATCATAACAGTGTAATGCATTATTCCCTTCTTTTCTTTTTGCTAATCTGTGATTTGGAATAGGTGGGATTATGCGCAGGACGGTTATCTTGATGCACTGAAACACCTCACTGACCTTAAAGAAGAAGGTAAGCAAGGAGAGAGGCTATATCTTTCTCCTCTATTGTGATTGTCATTTCATTTATCTATCGGCTTGCGTAAACTAAAGCATTGAAAATGCTCATAGGTAAGATCAAGACCATTGCTTTGACAAATTTTGATACAGAGAGGCTTGAGAAAATCTTAGAGAATGGAATCCCTGTTGTTAGCAATCAGGTGAAATACCAACGACAATGTCAAAACATTTTAAGCCTTTCTCGAGACTCTTTTTTTAGTAAATCTCTGTTGCTATTTCTTTTCAGGTGCAACACTCCATTGTAGACATGCGTCCTCAACAGAAAATGGTTCAGCTTTGCGAGCTTTCAGGCGTCAAACTTATAACGTAAAATTCTCTTCTTATGTACTCTCTGGACAAATCTAGTTTGACTTCTTTCTCTTTAACAACTGACTTAAACCACACATCATTGGTTGATGCAGATATGGGACAGTAATGGGTGGTCTCTTGTCAGAGAAGTACCTTGATACCGATTCAACCATCTCCTTCAAGACTCCTTCTCTCGAAAAGTACAAAACGGTATAGACAGATTCCAAATTGTTAAAAACTGTATAGAATGATCATCCTACTTGTTACTTTTTTAAAGATTCTTGAAAGTTACATTACAGGTGGTTGATGCATGGGGAGGTTGGAATCTATTCCAAGATTTACTCCGAACAATGAAGAGCATAGCCACAAAACATGGAGTCTCTATTCCGACAGTGGCTGTGAGATACGTACTAGATCAGGTATTTTTACTCTTCCTCGTTTCACATTGATTACTCTGTGACTCTTAAAGCAAGTTTGGTTTATGATTCGTCTGAAAATAATGGGAATCTCATCATAGCCAAGAGTTGCTGGATCAATGATTGGGGTGAGACTTGGGTTAGCTGAACACATACAAGACGCAAACGCGATATTCTCATTGGTCTTGGATGAGGAAGATGTCAATAGCATACAAGAGGTTACCAAGAAAGGTAAAAATCTTCTCCAAGTGATTGGTGATTGCGGAGATGAATACCGAGGCTAATGATGTTGTAGTGTATACTCTATATAGTATAAACTCATGCAATTTACATTTTCATGTGTAGAGAAAATCATGTTTACATTAATAAGACTTCTCTGGTTTTGGATCATAATATGCCAAGTGTGGTGTTGATTCTAAACCTTTTGAAGAGTTGTATCAGATTTTGTAGCCTTGGAGGCTTTGACAATCTGCATGATATATATATATTTTTGGCTTTTGTTATGTATTTTATTTACTTCAATGTACAAGCATATATACAAATCATACAACATAAACACTCCTTGTAACAAAAAAAATCTTAAGAGCATAACAAAACTTTTAATAAAAGGTGTAAAAAGACATAAGAAGATTATGGTCACCTTTCTCTTTGGTCTTTTAGAACAAGACCAAGATGTTACTCAATATTTCCTTGAACAAAAATGATATGAGAAGAGGCTAGCTTATTTATAATGTTGGATGCGTCGTCTCATGAGAGTTTGTAGAACTTCTATTATTATATTGTTAAAGTTTTTGCTGCGAGAAAAATAAAACTTTGTAACATTGTGATATGAAGAACAAATATATACACGATTCCACACACATACACACATTATAAGAAGCTCAATATCTAAATCTCAATGACACTGATAAGACTTGAGATACTGAAACTCTCGTCTTTCGAAGAGACTTTCTCTACTTCACATCTGTACAAATTTTTGGATACTCTACTTCTGAAACAGACTCCTAATTATAGCTCATACAACTCTACATACAATCGTTATGAAATGTATATATATACAATCGTTGTAACAAACTCTTCTAATTTCTTGAACAACCTTCTCCAATTGCTTCCAAAAATCCTTTCTTCACTCAATTTAATAATTTTCTTCTGAATCTTATCCTTTTCTTCTGCGTACATAAGCTCTTAGGGGCTTATCAACTCGAAAAAGTTAGTGTTAGGAGTTAGGACTCAGGAGCTCGTTATAAAACTTGTATGGCACGAGTTTCTTTGTTGTCGATAAGTTTTTCAAGCAAGAGCCAAAGATCACTAGATGTTCATTTCGCCTTGAAGATCGTATTATAAATCACTATGGACATTAACAAAATAATCAAATCTAAATTAACCACCATTTCTTAGTTCGCATATGACTAAATTGAACTTGAGCCCAAAAAACAAATTGGGCTTGAAAAGTAACCGGGCCCAATTTCTTCACTTCTTAGTATTGGTAATTTGGTTTTAATAAAACCGGAGACTTTGATAGAGAACACCGTAAAACCCTAAGTGTATATAAATCAAATACATTCCATATTTCTCACTTCCTCCATCGCCGTCTGAAAACCCTAACTCGATACCAGCTCTTGCGAGATCCATATCAACTTCTGCAGTAAGCATCTTCTATCCATTTCTACTTCTCCGACGTATTCTTCTTGATTTTTAATCTGTTGAATGTTTTTTTTTTCTCAGGAAATGAAGGTTGTTGCCGCGTTCTTGCTCGCCGTTTTGAGTGGGAAAGCTTCCCCAACCAGTGGCGATATCAAGACGATCCTCGGATCAGGTTTGTTCTTGCTCTTTCTTACTTAGTCAAGTTTTGAAGTTCTTTTGGAAAATCACATAGATTCTAGTACAACTGTTTAAGATTCTCAGCAAGAGTGAATAGAGAATTCGATGTTGAGACAGGGGTTAATGTGTATATACATGATTTGAAGGCTAATTACATTCTTTGAGAACTTACTTGACCTGAAATGATTCGTTTTCCAATACTTCTCTGATGTATTCATTGGGAATTTTTTGTTAGCATGAGGAAGTTTTTTTCAATTTGTGTACTTCTTTTGTGATGGGGTCAGTGGTTTTGTTAGGCATGCTTGTTGGAAATGTGAAGTTCTGTATGAGCAAACATCAAAGTATTGAATATAAATATTTGATGAACAATGTGATCTAAGCATTTATGGTTTGCAACTGTTGTGGGAATCAGTGAGTTTATCAATGTAGCAAATAATTTGGGATGATTGTATTTGCGAGAGAAATAAATGATTGAATGTGGCATTGTTATTTTTTCGATTGCAGTTGGTGCTGAGACAGAGGATGCTCAGATTGAGCTTCTCTTGAAGGAAGTGAAAGGAAAAGACTTGGCTGAGCTTATTGCTGCTGGAAGGGAGAAGTTGGCTTCCGTTCCATCCGGTGGTGGTGGTGTTGCCGTTGCTTCAGCTCCATCCGCTGGTGGAGGAGGCGGTGGTGCTCCTGCGGCTGAGGCCAAGAAAGAAGAGAAGAAAGAAGAGAAGGAAGAATCCGATGATGTAAGTTTTACTAGCAAAAGTTTTAATCGTAATCATTGCTTGAAATCAAATGAATATTGATTCTCATTTGTGTTTTACTTGTGTTAATTTGCAGGACATGGGTTTCAGTCTGTTCGAGTAAGGCGGTGATACTTTGCTTCCGGTTTTGTTTGTCATCTTATTTCATATTGTAACCTTTTGAAATCTATATGATGTTGTTTAGTTTGTATTCAATCATCTTTTTAGACGTTGCTCAAATTCTCAAGAGAGTTTTTACTCAAAAACATCATTTGCACTTGTGATTGAGATTAGTATTTCAAACTCTTGCCTTTTGTTATGTCACATCGGCTTAATATCAGCCTTTATTAATTAGTCACTAAATTTGTTTGTAAAGACACTTAACAAGAACAAAATACAATATTAAGGGCCAAAATTCTGATCTTAAGAGTTCACTGAAACGTAATAGTATTTTGCATTCGTTTTAGTCTGATAATTTCAGATATTCTGATCAAATGAGAAGAGAGAGACTATGGAGTTGAAAGATTCCGAAACTAAATGTCAACAAACCGAAACAAGTCAACTGTTTTCAAGATTTGGTAAACCAGTAAACCAAAAGAAAAGAGAGAGAAGCAAACTGATGTTACGATTCCAAAGTTTCACATAAGAGAGGAATGAGTAAACGCCACTCTATTTTATTTCACTGTCCATCAATCTTCTATCTTTTCACTCTTGAGCCTCTGGCTGCTTCTTTCCACCTGATTTCATGTACCAACCAATCGCACCAAAGACTGTCACCACACCCGCCACAACCGCATAGTTTCTGTGCTTGTCTTCTGACACTTTTGGTCCCGACTCGGTCGATGCTGATGATGTTGCACCACTAGCCTTGGCTTCACCTGCTGACGCTGCTTGTTCTCCCGGTCCCTAGTAGAAGTACATGAGAAGTTTCAGGTTGAGTATTCTGTCACAGAAGACTGTAAATTTTTTCTTTTTCTCTTGTACAAAGCTTCATCTAAATGAGCTATGTGTAGTTTCAACTACTTATGTTAAAGGAATCATTACCTGTCGAGCTATCTTCTCAAGCTTCTCCTTCTCCATTTTCTGCAATAACAAAGTAGTTAAGTTAGAGATTAATTCTGCCAAAGTTATATAGAAGGACAGAAGATGATTGCTAAGAGAAGATTTTTTTTTTTTGAAAGAGAAAGTATCTAACATGTTTCTAGTTCAAGTTGGATCTTACAAGGTTTAGATAACAAATAGATGTAGCTTTACAATTAGACACGAGATACTTTCCTTAAAAGCAAAACCAAATATTATCTAAATAGTTGTCAACAGAGACAAATAGAATCAAGCAAGAGATCGATAAGAAGTTTTCATCATCATCATGAAAGGAAAGTAATGGACTTTTAGCTTTGAGGATTCTAAGTCTCAAAGTTATTCTTCATATCGATTTAGGGGATGGAGCCTAAACAAAACAACATGTAGAGAAAACATTTGAGCTTTTACCTTAATAAAAACATTCTCAGCAGCTTTTTCCTCTTCGCTGAGAACTTTTCCACTGCTAGAGAATCTACGAGAAACAATCCTCACAGCGTTTCTTGTTGCCATGGTAATGAACAAGTATCCTGTCCATAGAACATTAAAATTATTTTAACTAAGTCATACAGTGAACTAAATCTGCTACAAAAAAACACTTGACGTGCTTGTCTCTCACAATCCTTTTCGTCATTATCATTCATACCATGGGGGAAGCAAGCAACAATACGTTTGAATCACTTAACAAACAAATCTACTACTGTCTCAAGTATCAGCAGTAGAATAGTGAAACAAGTTTACTTGTCCCGCATGTTATGCTCAAAGAAAAAACATAGACAAGATTCTGACACTTGTGGATATCCTCGTGGAGGCTGTAAATGTTAAAGTGTTTGATATCAGAAACAACCGTAAGAAAAACAATTCCTCATGTACCAAAACGAAACTATCCAACCTAGGGTTAGAAAAAGTATAGATGAAGCACAATGAGCTCAGAACCAATCTATTGCGAAAGAAATAAGGAATGTATAATCCACCGAGCGGCTGATTTCATACCGGTAAGTCCGATGATCAAAGACCCAAACAGGCAGCTAATACGCAGCAAAGCAGGGATATAGCAAACTGAAGCACAGAAGCAAAACCTAGTCCCGATCTAAACCAGTGAAACGAAAACAAAATCTCTAAAACCATACGACCTCGAAATGCTGGTATAGCGACGGATATATGAAATATAAGCCTAATCCTGATACATAAACAGAGAAACGAAAACACCATACGACCTCGAAAATGCTGGTATCGCAACAGAAAAAAAAACGAGGACGGTGATTAGATCGACAGAGACGAAAATGTCAGAAGTATTTCTAAACGAATCAAGAACGAGAACGAAAGAATCGTAAAACGGAGAAAATGATCGGAAGCGAAGAGAAACCTCGTCGATGTAGATCGTTAAAATTCTTCCGGTGCAGATGAAAATCGCTTACAGAAATGACAAGAGTGAAGAAATGAAGATGGGAAGAAGAAGAAGGAGAGATTTGGAACGAGTGAAATGGGCTGAAATATTACAATTGGGCTCATTGTTGTCAAGAAGGAGAGATTTGGAACGAGTGAAATGGGCCGAAATATAACAATTCGGCCCATTGTTGCCAAATTGTATAACGCGTTAAACATTGAAGAAATTTGTGAAAATACCCTAAATTGTTATTGACTAAGTAACCTATTAGGCTATTTACCCAATTTTATTTAGTGCATGATCGGTTGGGCTTTAACTTTTTTTTACAGTTTTAATATTTTCTAAATAACTAAATTTTACCAATCAAACTTTAGATTTTTTTTTCTTTAACTTACAATCTAAAGCCTTTTTACCAATCATGTTGTAATTTTATTTTCTAAAGTTACAGCAAAAAAAAAACTTTTTATTTTCCTTTGTTGTAGGATGTGAAAACATAAAGATCTATTTTTTTGGTGTAAAAACTATAAATAAAAATAAATTACACTAATATTAAATAATTTCGAAAATTAAATATTATTGAAAGAAAAAAATAGATTTATTTATTATGAGATTGTAATGAATTTATAAAATACTCATATGTAAATTTTAATTTATTATAATTTATTTTTTTAAGAGATTATAAGCTATTTTTTTTTGGGTTTTCTTATTTAAGATAGTTATTAATTTTATTTATTTTTCATGATGTCATTAAATAGTTATTCAATGATTTTAAAATTTATTATTTATTGCGTTAAAAATAATATAAGGTTTATGCATACTGTATTTTTGTTTACTAATAAAAATTATATATTTTTTATTTAAAAACAAAGTACAATTTTATACTACAATCATATTTTTATTTTAAAATACTTTAAACAAAAAACTTACAGCTACAGTAAAAAAACTTACAGTTACCGCCAATACACCTACATCATAAATTCTACAGCAGCAAAAAAACTTACAGCTACAACCAACACACTTACAGCAAAAAATCTGCAGCAAAAATTCTACAGCCCAACCAATCAGGCACTTAGAATCACTAGATGCATTCTACTATCTCACTTCTAAATGAATCTCTCGTTTATTGAACTTCGATTCATTTAATTAGAAAGAACAAAAAAAATTGAATCTCTTGTGTTTTTACCGGAATGCAATTGACATTGTTTCTCTCGTGCTTATAGATGATTCAAATTATTTTGTGACATCGATTGAGCAAATTCCTTTGAATCGTTTTATTTGCGTTGATTAGAACAAATATTCTCTTTACATTCATGAGAAGAACTAGTTATAATTCTTCATTGTCAATAAAAACCATTCAATTACATAATTCAAGAAGAAATTTTATTTTAAAAGAGTGAAACAGATTTACACACATGAATCGACCATATTGTTACATATGTAAAGCTAGTTATCGGAACAATACTTCTCCGAGACGTTACATTTTTGATAAGCCAAATTAGAATCTTTGGAACAACTTCAATGTCCATGAAACTGCCAATGGTCACATACCGATCCGATCTTAGTGGTGGTTGTCGGGTTCGGGGCGACTTCTTTGACCCCCACGCGGTGATTCGCTGGGCTTTACACTACCCTTCATCTCTTTGAGGACCATTTGATCCCAAACTCCTATTAAAGCGCATGCATAACAAGTCCAAGATTATGAGTATCATGACATTGGAAAACCCAAATACAAGCCTATGTAATTAGGTTACGCAAATAGTTTATCATGGTAATTAGAACAATGAGACTAACCTAGAGAGTTTGTGCAACTCTCATTTTTTACCCTTTTATGATATCAATCTAAGATTTACTAAACTTGGTATTCTCCAATTAATTTTTCCTCCTTTACTTTGCACAATAAAATTCTTTATGAACTATCTTATTTCTTAACTTATAATTGGAACACGAATTTTAAGAAGAAGTTTCTCATGATTGGAAACTTACTTGTATTGAGAGATTCGTAATTGAATGGTAATCGAGCCAAGACTGTGTTTGATGATGCAAAGAACAAGAGAATCAT
This sequence comes from Kernera saxatilis, assembly GCA_900406395.1. Taxonomy (NCBI): domain Eukaryota; kingdom Viridiplantae; phylum Streptophyta; class Magnoliopsida; order Brassicales; family Brassicaceae; genus Kernera; species Kernera saxatilis. The sequence continues at coordinate 164 of OVAY01002067.1, read as the reverse complement.
CAAAGTTATTTAACCGAACCACGTACATTTTTTTGTTTGGAAATTTTTTTGCTGGTCTAAACTCTTTAAGTCTTAAATATTTGTAACTAGGGCGAGTTCCACGCGTTGCGCGAAATTATAGTTTATATAATAAATGTGTAATATGTAAATATTTTGTAACTAAA
>OVAY01002066.1:0-21286 GCA_900406395.1 Kernera saxatilis | reverse complement strand
GCCATTAAGTTGTAGACGTTACAGGAATCAAATTAATAGCAAATTGATTCTTCACTTAATTGACGCGTTAAAACATTAATGAGAGAATATTTTGTTGATCTTGTAAAACTTTATAAAACCTTATAAAAGCTTGTAAAAGTTTATAAACAACAAAATTAAAGAGAATCCGACCAAAAAAGTAATCTTTTGGATCGTTGGCCATCTTGCCAAACCCTGAAGCTCAAAGCCTAAAGCCCAGCCCGAGTTTCTCTTCTCTCAAAGGTTTTGAACCTTGTTTTAAATTCTCCACTTTATCTACTTGAAATTTTTCTCCAATGTTTCCAATGTGGGACAAAATAACAAATTATCATTTACATTTAAGCCAACATTCTTATGGCTTTTTTATGCGTTCAATGACCCATTTCTTATTCACACCCATTCAATTTTTGACAAAAAGAATGAAGTCCAATGGCTAACAAAAATTGATCCAATAGGAAGATTCCGAAAAGTTTACAACCCTTCCTAGTTCCTACAGCGTATTGCAGAGTTTTCTTTAATATATATGTTGACCATTTTGCCGCTTAACGACGTGATTTGATCAATTGATGAGTTTTTTGGAACAGATTTCGAGAGGAGTGATATAGCACCTGTTCAACAACATATTCTAATATAACGCTTGATTAAGAGTTTTGGTGAAAATATCATCAAGCATCCAATCGTATATATATATGCGTAATCCAATGCCAAATGTCACTAAATTATTTTTTTAGTGTTAGATTGCAGCAATATGTGTTTTTTCCCTCCAGACGAAAATTATTTTAATAAAAAACAACTATATATCATAGCTTAAGATAACAAATAAGACATTCCAAAATTATTTACAATCATCAACTGATATCGATCATATATATGGTTGGGTTTAATTTGGGCTGGTGGATTAATATTTGTCGTACGAACCAAACTACCTTGCTTACATATATATTCAGCTTGAATTCACAGCTACTTCTGTTGGACCAGCTTGTCTCATCAACTGCCAAACAAAGTGAAGAAGCTAGAATTAGATCCAATTCCAAATCACGATATGAAAAGTTCACTAATAGTTGAATATACCATAACTCGAGCACAGAGACCATACTTTATTAAGATATCATTTAATTAGCAATTTAATAAACCTGGAAATAAGTCTCAAACTTTGCGCGGAGTTCACTGTGCTCCTTCTTAATATCACGCAGTGCTGCTTTTAATCTTCAAATTAAACATTTAATTTTCAAAATTATGTAACAAATTCATATATATCTCAATTTAGATGGCTAAATAAACTAAAATTGTGTAAAAGAATTGAAGAAAAAACATGAAAAGAATCGTACTTACCCTTGAATGTTGCCAGCTTGGAGAAATGTGTTTGCCTTCTTAATTTCATTATTAACTTTGATGGCGCCGATGCTGAATAAAAAAAGTCAGCATGTATATTCTTAATTAATGTTGAGTTTTAAACCACAAAGCAAAATAATATCACTAGCCTGGCGCTGCTGCTTTTTAACCGAAGAATGCATTTGGTAATCTTGGGTATCTCTATCGGCTCCTGCTCCCTGTTTTAAATACCGAACCATTAGTCAATTTTAAAATTAACCATATACTTAATTATAATTTTAGCGTTCAATATATATAAATATACAGGCCTATATATATATATATATATACATATGTTATATGGATATTTTATCAAATTAAGAATATTTTATCAAATTAAGAAATCCATCAAATGTAGAAAATATATAATTTATAATAACTTATGGACAATTCATTTCTTATAACATTTGTTTTACTTTGTATAAAGATACGTAAATGTTGTGTTCTAGATCTTGCAGTTATCATCTATTCTTAACAAAATCTTGGTTTTTAAATACACATACACACAGACGCACACAAACACAAATATAAACAATTCTAACTCTCCATACTTGCATTATGTGAATTCAATATTGATGCATGCCATATTGCCATGGATGTAATATCATGCGGATTTTGATTGGAGAAAGAGAGGAGACTCACAGTTCATGTTCCAGAGCAGCAATAACATTAGGGGAATCTCTGAAATAGAGAGTTATTATTTCTACAATAAAATTAGGGCTTGTATCTTTCTCCAAGGCCTCTATCTGAGTATACTGAGAATCGAGGTACCCCTGCGTCAATAGTTATTCCGAAAATCTTAACGAGATTTTAAAATCTATGTTTTAGTTGTCGAAAGCTTAGATCAATTTCAATGGCAATTTTTCAATATTTGTATTTTTAACAAATAGTTAAATGGATATTCAAGTAATCTACGTAGCAAGTTAATCCAACTATACATCACATATTTCTGATATTTTGTTAGAAGTTATCACTCTCTCGCTCATTAAAATTAGAGCAGTGAATTGTGCTGAGGAAGAAAAACAGCATCGTCAAGCTGCATATAGAACAAGATTTGTTGGATTTTTCTAGAGAAACGAGTCGCTCACTTACGAATCATAACAAATATTTTGATTGGTAGCATTTTATCGTTGCAGTAAAGGGTATTACCGCTTTAATGATTACCGATCACAAAAAAAAGGGGAAGAGTTAGCGACACACTATATAAATATTTATTATGTTATCTTTTATCATATTATCTCTTACTATTTCTAACTAATCTGGCATCTCGTAATAGTATTTTTTTCGCTAAAAAATTCATATCGTTTTGACTTTTATGACATCAATATTCAATCAGATCCATAATATATTTTATGTTACGATGTCACTAAAACAAATTTTAATCTCAACTAAAAAAAATGGAATACGGTATGGATCATGACACGCGATAATGACAATAGAAACTACTAGATTACTCTTTCCTAAAATTCTTTTAACTCTAAACATCTTATTTAGACTCTCCTTGTTTAGTGTGTGAAATGAATTTTTTTTATAAGAACAAGTATTGAAAATATAAATCAATCGAGTTGCTCTGTAACGATTATTCTATATGCGTTTATATGTACATTAGTTTGTAATATACTAACCTCGTCAAAGAAAGATTGCCTCATTTCTTGAACTTTTCGATGCAGGGCTTTGATATCCATTTAAAATAAAATAACTGTTCGGAAATAAGCTTTGCAAAATACAGAAGATAGTATAGGGTAAAACAGAAACAAATCCTTGTACTTGCACGTACATAAATCCATATATTTATATGGCAATAAAGTGAAAGCATAAAATTTTAAATTAATGAGAAAATCTTGAAGCATCCTCTTGTTGATCAACATTTGCAAAAAAAAATTGTATCTGTGTTTGAAGCAGAGGACATGATTTTATAGGATGGCTTATTATCGTATTCGATTGATAATTACTTTTGTTGGAGATTATATATAATGTTTTTTCTTAATTACACTTTTAATGATCGTATCTTCCATGGAGTCTGAGTGCAATGGTCCTAAAAATCTGTGACTTTAAGAAAGTCTGATACCAAATCTTGAAAAATAAAAACATAATCTGGAAATAATAAAATCTTAAAAATACTAGAATCCTTTATTTAGCTGAACTGCAAAGTGAACCAAGAGATAAAACGATTTCAATTGTAATGTGGTTAACTTGTAAGCTCATGTAGATGTCCCGATCGATGTTGTGCAAATTGGTTTACGAGTACTAAAATTAGTTTCATACAAAAGATTTTTCGTCAGTGGTTTACAGATCACTTAAACATAATTTATGGAAATGTTGATATTGGGATTCTACTTTTAAACTTCTAGACTATGGTTGGTCCATAGTTTTTTGTTGTCAACTAAACTGAGGCCGGTCCATAGTTTTTTTTTTTTTATCCTAAGCGATTTTTTTTTTTAAATGTAAAAAAAAAAAAAAAACGTCTAAATAACAAAACAATAAAGCCAAAAAAAAACTACAAAACAATATGATTTTTGTTTTTAATTTTTTTGAGAACAAATTGTTTAAATAAAGTTTTGACTCTTGGAAAGAAGAATCAGAGATTTGAAAAAAATATAATCTAATAAATATTTTTATAATAAATATACATATAAGTAAATAAATTAATTTTAAAACTTTAACGGATTCTTGCTAAAGAAAATGAGATACGTTAAGTTGTGTAACGCTCCAACCGCTTATGTCTATAAATCTCTATCTTCAATCATTTAATTCTTTCCTTGCCCCTGCTATACTCTAAACACTACAAGCAAGATGTAAGGCCAATTTCCGACCACTGATTTAGTCAGAAATTTGTCAGAAAAGCGGTATTCCTACCATTTTCCGACGAAAGACCAGTGGTCGGTGTTTGAGGGTCGGGAATGAGGATTAGTCGAAATGTGGTCGGAAATTGCCGACGAGAGGCAGTCATCAGAAAATCGTCGGAATAGTATCATCAGAATTTCGTCGGAAATGTCCGACGATGTTCCGACAAATGTTTCCGAGAAATAAGTCGTTGGAAATTGGTAGGAAATTTCCGACCAATTTCTGACTAATTAGTCAGAAATTGGTCGGAATTTCCTACCAATTTCCGACCAACCTGTCTAATATATAGTCGGAAATTGGTCGGAAACTTCCTACCAATTTCCGACGATATTGAAATTTAATTAAAAAAAATACGAAATTATAAATGGTAATTATAAATTTTAAAAGTATATTAATATAAATTTTAAATTTTAAATTTTAAATTTTAAAAGTATGTTGAAATGTAATTAAAAAAATACGAAATTATAAATTGTAATTATAAAAAAAAAATTTAAAAACATTCTCATAGATTTTTTAGATGCAAATCTAATCTATAGTTTTAAGTTTAGATATGAAAATGTAAATCTAATCTATAATTTCATAATTACTTAAATGGAAAGGTAGAGAATTTTTAGAGAGATTTTTGAGAGATAGTTTTATGTGTTTATGAGTTGTTGTTGTGTTTGAAGAGCAAAATTCGGGTGAGTATATAAAAAAAAAATTCCGACTACCCATGTGGTCACTAGCTGGTCGGAAAAGAAGGAAACCGGGGAAATTCAAAGTGTTTGGCAAATTCAAGAGGGAAGGAAAATTTTCGTATTTCCGACTAAATACCGACTATTCGGTCGGACATTAGTCGGAAATCGTAAAAGGAGGGAACCGCCAAAATCCAAAGTGTTTGGTAAAATTCAAGTGGGAAGAAAAATTTTTGTATTTTCGACTAAATACCGACGAATTGGTCGGAAATTAGTCAGAAATCGTAAAAGGAGGGAACCGCCAAAATTCAAATTGTTTGGCAAAATTCAAGCGGGAAGGAAAATTTTTGTATTTCCGACTAAATATCGATGACTTGTGACGCATCGACTTTATCATTTTCCGTCTATTTTCCGACCAACGAGAGGATTTGTTGGAAATTAGTCGGAATTTCTTTACGGTTTCCGACTAATTTCCGACCTCGATGGAGAATTGGTCGGAAATTAGTCGGAAATCGTAAAAGAAGTTCCGCCGAATTTCCGACTAATCCTACCTAGATGTATCTGAACAAAATGCATTGTTCACCGACTGATTTCCGATTAAGTTTCTGATTATTTACCGACTAAAGGTTTGGTCGGTATTTTTCGACGAATTACCTACTTTTTACCGACTATGTTTTGACTACGTGCGTTTAGTCAGAATTTTCCAACAATTTTCCGACTAAACTAAATATTGTCGGTATTTGGTCGGAAAATAGTCAATATTTGGTCGGAGATTCCCGATGACTGCATTAGTCGGAATTGGTCGTCGGAGTGAGCCACACTTTCTTGTAGTGAAAAAGCTCATAAACTTAAGTGTCAATATTCTTGGATATCAAAATGCATACAAACATTTTGCTCTGCTTTGTTATCAATTTAAAACTTATTTTCGGTAGATCATTTACTCTAGAAGTCTACGTACGCAATATAAATTATCTAAAAACTTCCAAAAAATCAAATGCATTGTGGTGACATATGAAATCCAATCAATTTTTTTGATTTTCTTTGTTCATGTACTACCATATTGCAATAAACCAAATGCAATCAACATCACTCACACTGTGTAACGGATCTCTTTGTGAACAAATATTGTTTCACTGACGGCAGTGTGAACTCAGAGGCACTAGACGTTCGTATTAGTTTGGCTCTAATAAATAACACTCAACAACATAACATAAACATGATAAACCTTAAACTCAACAAAGAGTAACCTGCTTCCTGATATTGTCTAAACGAAGTAGATGCATGACAAGTTTGTTGATATTAATTATTGTTGTTCATTTTTTCCTTTTAAAATATCCATGTTTGTTCAACATGGGCATATGCACAAAATATTTAGAATTTGTATGACATTTAAGACCTGGAATAAAATTTAGTTATCTTCCTTAAGTTCTTTTAAGAAATAATTCTTACTTGTTGTCTTTGAGCGTTTGTCATTTTTAATTACTCTAAAAGTTGTGTAATTTCAGTGTGTGATGTAATGTAAATTTTTATATATAATAAACATTTAATTTAGATAACATTGTAATTTTATTGAATTACTGCTAAAATTAAAATAAGTTGGTAGAATTTTTGAATTTAATAAATAAAGTTATTTGTGAATATATGGTCGTTGGCGAATTGTAATTCCAGACTTGATGAGGTTTACCGTAGAGAGGAAAACTATGACAAAGAAGACTTTTGTTTTGACAAAAAGAGAAAGAAGATTTAGGCAGAGGTTTCGTCTCAGTTGTTCGGAGAGATGAAAAGACAAATGTAACACAAAATTATTTAATATTTATTTTAAATGGTTTCTGATACCCAATATTTAAGCTACTTTTTGTTAGGACAAAAAGAGTCATTTTACTTGATCAAATTATCATTCACATAATTTGTAAAGTCATAGGGCTATTCTTATGATTATTTGAGTTTCATGGCTATAGGATAGGACACAATTTCTCATAATTTTGTTTGTAAAACAAATAATAAATAAATAATCCCATAATGAAAAATAAATAAATAAACAAGCATTGATGGAAACCTCACTTCACGAGAAGAGTGTTTGTCCCTACCAGAAGCCAACAAGAAAGGAAATAAGAGAGAGTCACGGGCACTGAAAGACAACATCAATTGATAGAATAAAGAGAAGCCACCTTCGTTGTGTTGCACACAACTTTTCTTTTCTTTTTTTATACATCAAAATTTTAAATGTGCATCTCTCAGTGGACTCTCATCACCAATTCTTATTCACCCTTGCAATATACTTCATAAATATTGCATGCGGGTTTGGTACGCAGCTTGCACTCAGCACTGTGCTGTGCAAAACAACGGAAAAGAATGTTATCCACAGCAATTATCTAATCCCTTATGTTTACTGCTCTCATTTTAAACTAATCAAATAAAACATTCTTTTAGCTTTTATTGAACTACTGACATTTTTTTTGGAATTTTGTGTAAAATAGCACTATTTCAAAAACAATATTGGTGATTATGATACTTTTTTATTCTTCGTCGAACTAACATTTATTTACATTGCAAAACCTTTTTAAAAAGAAAAACATTTATTTACAATTTTACATTGTTTAGAAAACTTTTACACTTCATTTACGAATATTTAGTAAAACACGAATGATTAGTTTTGCATAAATTTTATATATAAAATACCGAAATATTTGTTATAGATTTTAGGATTTCTTTGTAGAAATTAATAGCATAATCTTAGAAGAAATTAAGTAAGCAGGGGGAATGTGATTTTTGCGTCGATTGACAAAAATAGTCTTTTGCACTTTTGCGAAATTTTGTGATTTTATAAAACATCGTGAAATCTGATACAATAGCGTGTTATTTGACGAAATAACAATCATATATCATGAAAAATGTGTACAGCAACATAGTGTCTGATTAAATAATATGCTATCGAACAAAATAACATATTATTTTTGAAATCATGCGTTGAATACTTACAAATTTTAAGGTTAAATGATAACCAATTAAAATGCTTTTTTACTTTAAAAAAAAGGCCAACATCATTTACTTAATTTATGAAAAATATTGTAGGGTTATATATATAGTGTATATTCCCTACATTTTAAGTCATCAACCAATTTGGTGTCCAATGATTAATCAAATGAACTAAGTTAGTGTCCATGTTTTTTTTTTTTTAAATAAGTTAGTGTCCATGTTAGCTTCATTATGTTTGTGTTAGTTTCCATCTCAGCAATGAACTTAGTTTTTGCTCATGTTCAACACATCTCTCCTATTTTTTAACCGTTCCACACTTGATGCAACTTTCATTGACTAAATAGAGTCCCTTTTTAACTCCAAATTGAATCACATATGTTATAACTCGTGATTAACTTTTGCTGCGCAGTATAATAAATAAGAAATGAGTATCACATCAATGTTGGGTTAGATTTCTTTTTCATATTTTTTTGATTGTTTTTTCCTTGTGGGTTGGGTTTCTATAACTAAATACATTAATAGAGTCTCCTTGTTTTTTAATTTGGCATTTTGCTAGGCCTTTCATTCTACGTGGATGTGAGTGGAACCACCCCGTGACCTCTTCCTCTTCTGTCTCTTTTCACCTAATTCCATTACCAAAGTACCAAACACTCACCACCTCAACAACACACACATTAACACACATATATGTATATACACATACTTATTGAGAAATCACATAAGCCTTATATATTTTTGGCCGTACTTTGTATCTTTGGCGAAACCTAAAAAACAAAAACTCCTTATATTCTGTAATTGATTCTTGTCGTATAGATGCCCAAATTCAATTCATCCCAATCTCCCATTTTATTTCTCCTCCTTCTCGTTATCCTTCTTTGTTCAACGCAAACACAATGCCACACCAAAGGTCTGCGATTACGACCAAGAAACCAGAAGAATGTGAACACGACGAGTCAGACACAAAATCCGGAAGAGGAATTTATGAAATGGGTGAGTTTCGTTGGGAGCCTTAAACACTCGGTGTTCAAGGCAGCCAAGAACAAACTCTTCCCTTCATATACACTCACAGTCCATAAGAAACACAATAAAGGTGACTTCACTAAAATCCAAGACGCCATTGATTCTCTCCCTCTCATCAACCTTGTTCGTGTCGTCATCAAAGTTCATGCCGGAGTTTACAAGTAAGCACAAGTCTTTCTTCCAGACTTCCACTGCATATTTTATATGATGTGATTAGTCTCAGATTTTGTGTAATTACATTTTAATCAAAACATATTTGAATATTATCCGGCTCCGTTCTCAACATTTCATCTTTTTTTTTTTTTTTTTTAATAACGAGGAGGTATAGACGACAGAATATTAATTAGGTTGGTCGATCTTGCAAGGTTATTATATAGACAAATAAATTGTGTTTGGTACATTTGGCAATTGATCAACTCCAAATTGGTACCACATCATCTGTAGACAAATTCATTTATTATTATTTTCAGTGTGTGGATGTAACTATATTCCAATAGCTAGCCTGAACCATTATATTTTGGAGTTTTGTCTATATACATTTTGCATTTTTGCGATTTGTTTCCACACTATTTATGCAGCAGGGTGATACCATATCTTTTCTTTTCGTCCTTTCCTTGCATCTGCATGAGCCCAAATTAATTATGAAACTGAAAGAGTCTAAGCACGTATTGCCAATAAAGAAATGTAGCAATCAATGATCTCTGCCTTAAAATCAACACTATATGATCACGTGAACTCGAAATTTTGTAATATGCGTTAAAGGTGGAGAGTACATGTAATCTCTAGGAAATTGAATTTTATAGCTAGTGACATTTTAGGTCTTACCGAGTTATAAAGCGCCATGGGTCCACATACACTCCACGCTTACCATCCATAATTTTATATCGTTATGCAAACTATTTCGTACTATAGCTATTCTTCTTAGATTTATAATAAAAGTAAGCAAAATAATAATAATAACAATAATGGAAAAATTGGGGGGAAATGAGTGTGTAGGGAGAAGGTGAACATACCCGCAATGAAGGCATTCATAACAATAGAAGGAGAAGGAGCAGAGAAGACAACAGTGGAATGGGGAGACACAGCACAAACACCTGACCCAAGAGGCATCCCCATGGGCACCTTCAACTCTGCCTCTTTCGCCGTCAATTCCCCTTTCTTTGTCGCCAAGAACATCACTTTCAAGGTAACTTATTACCATCTTATTTTATTTGGATGTATAAGTTTTGAATCCATCTTAGTGTGTGGTCTTATATGCATGTAGAACACGACACCGGTGCCCTTGCCGGGAGCGGTTGGGAAACAGGCAGTGGCATTGAGGGTGTCGGGGGACAATGCCGCATTTTTCGGGTGTAGAATGCTTGGTGCTCAAGACACTCTCTATGATCATTTGGGAAGACATTATTACAAAGACTGTTATATTGAGGGATCTGTTGATTTCATCTTTGGAAATGCCCTTTCTCTCTACGAGGTAAACATTCTCATCTTTGTGCTGCTTGCTTAGCGCCTAGCGTATCTTAAAACATTGTCTACAGTTTTATATTGTAGCAATTCTAGATTGGTCATTGCTCTAAAAAAAAGGGTGGTGTTTAGGGGTGCCATGTGCACGCGATAGCGGATAAGCTAGGAGCAGTGACGGCGCAGGGGAGGAGTAGTGTGCTAGAGGACACAGGATTCTCGTTCGTAAAGTGTAAGGTGACAGGGACAGGGGTATTATACCTTGGGAGGGCATGGGGTCCCTTCTCAAGAGTCGTCTTTGCCTACACCTATATGGACAACATCATCCTCCCTAAAGGCTGGTATAATTGGGGCGACCCTTCCCGCGAAATGTAAGTTTACTTTACTCCTCTTTTGACCACGTTACATATATAACCAAAGTATATCATATCAGTGGACTTCCAAGATAACGATTCTTATAAGTTATAAAAACACTAAACTTAACGGACTAAACATAGAATTTCTGGATATGACTAAAACATAGATTGAACCTGAAACTCAACAAGCTGAGAGAACATGCCATACTTGATTATAAATTGTAACAACAAATTTCAGTCCAACTTTAGAAAACATGATATCGTTGCCTCATCCATTTCAGAGTCCTAGGTCCCCACCACTGCACCACTCAACATCTTCCAACCGACTTTGCTTTTGTCTTATTATATACTTTGTGTGATTCCTATAGATGTTTAAGCTTAAAGCCACTAACGTAGGCGTGCATAGTCTCTTCTAGTACTCCAAAATGCTTCCATTATCATCACATGAAACATAAAAAAAAAAAGTGTAGAAAATAATAATAAATAAAAAGGTAATTGTAAAAGGAGAAATTGAAAAAAATGTGGATGCAGGACGGTGTTCTATGGGCAGTACAAGTGCACGGGAGCAGGAGCAAACTATGCAGAGAGGGTGGCTTGGGCAAGAGAGCTCACCGACCAAGAAGCTAAGCCTTTTATTTCTCTTACCTTTATCGACGGCTCTGAATGGATCAGACTCTAACCATCACTCCTTTTCTTTTCTTCCTTAATAATGTATATTTTCCCTTAATAAAATGAAAATCATTTTTTTTTTTTAAATTGACAGACTTGTACACACCTCATTTATCATACACATACAGAACGATAGAAGCCTTGTTGGGGCGATTTAACTGGTTAAAGAATGCACTTTTTGATTGGTAAAAGATGACTCTTATCGTCCTACAATAACTTACTAATCAAAATATAACTTAACTTTCCGTCTCTTTATAAAGCTTTTACTTTTGTCACCAATCGAACTCAAAATCAATTTATATATGCTAAGATGACATTAAAGTAGTAAATGTTATAAAAAGGTATTTGATTTTATCATAAAGATAAATGTAAAGAATGACAAAAGAATTATACCCGCGGAAAGAAGTTGATACTCAAAAGTATTGATAGGCGAGAGAGAGAAAAATGTTATTTGCTTTGAAATGGTGTGTCGATTACAATGAACGATCGATTCTTTATATAGAGGAAAATATAAGTTATTGTGCATGTACATAGTGACATGGGTTCCACCATTATATAATTGTTGACGGAGGCTGCGCAGCATAATATGACTTTCTTAACAGTAAATTAATTGAGACGATCAATAATTGCGAAGTCAACTCCTCTCTAGAAAACCAACACTCTAGTCTCTAGCTAGTCAAAACAAACAACATCAAAGATTAAGAAAGAAACTTCCATTGATGTCGAAATCAACAGCTCTCGCCTTCATAATCGCTGCTTTAGCTTACTCCCTCTTCTCTTCTTCACCAAAACCTCGCTACCACGCGCTTTTCCTCTCCGCTTCCTTCTCCGACAACGCTTCCGTCGCCTTACACCTCCGTACCCTCACGCGCCGCCCCCATGTGGCCGGTTCGGTGGCCAACGCTGAAGCCGCCGCCTATGTTCTGTCTGCCTTCATCTCCTCCTCCCTCAAATCACACGTCGTCGCTTACCATGTATCTCTAACTTACCCAATTCATCGCTCCCTGGTCTTAACACCCAGAGAATCAGCAAAGCCAATCACTTTCGCGCTGGAACAAGAACAAGTCGGAGACAATCCTTATGCAAATGAAGTGATGCCCACTTTCCATGGATACGCCAAGTCAGGCAATGTCTCTGGGCCAGTGGTTTATGCAAACTACGGGCGAGTCGAAGATTTCGTTGGTCTGAATGTCTCCGGAGCCGTTGTGATCGCGAGGTATGGACAGGTTTACAGAGGAGATATAGTGAAGAACGCGTACGAGGCGGGAGCTGTAGGCGTCGTGATCTACACATACAAGAGAGATTACGGCGGAGATGAGTGTTTTCCGGCGGGTAAATGGATGCCGCCGAGTGGAGTTCAAGTGGGTACCGTTTATAATGGGTTGGGTGATCCGACGACTCCTGGGTGGGCAAGCGTCGATGGGTGTGAGAGATTATCGGAGGAGGCCGTCGAATTGAGCGGCGATTCTCCGCTTATACCGTCGCTGCCTGTCTCGGCGGCTGATGCCGAAGTGATTTTGAACACCATCGTTGGAGATGTCGCTGATGGAGATGTGTATCCAGTCGGACCTGGACCTGGGATCTTGAACCTGAGCTACATTGTGAGTTTGTGTGAAGGTGAAAAATCGTTTTTAGATTTTTGTTTCTTACTTTAAAGGATTTGAATTTTTGTGGGTCTGGTTTTTCAGGGGAAAACTGTTATAGCTCAGATTGAGAATGTTATTGGAGTGATTGAAGGAGAAGAAGAGCCTGATAGGTACCATACATTCTCAACATGAGTGTCAATGTAACTTTTTGATTGTATTTGTGGAGATGTATACTAACTTACTAGGGATTGTATTTGGATGAATTGGTTAGGTATGTGATACTTGGAAACCATCGGGATGCTTGGACTTTCGGAGCTGTTGATCCGAACAGTGGGACTGCTGTGCTTTTGGAGGTGAGTAAAGTTTTTCCCCAACATGTATATGCTGAAAGTTTTGAGTGTTTCCATTGCAAAGAGAGATTTTGAAACTACTGTAGATTGCACAAAGACTAGATAAGCTGCAGAAAAGAGGATGGAAGCCTCGACGGACGATTATTCTGTGCAACTGGGATGCCGAGGAGTATGCTCTGGTCTCGACTCTAGTCTCTACCTCTTTTTTTATATGTCTACTTTGGGATGACAAAGGCAGCAGAAAAGTCGGGGTTGATGTGTTTTTCTTCTGTAGATTGGGTCAACAGAATGGGTAGAAGAAAACAGAGAGATGTTAGCTTCGAGAGCAGTGGCCTACTTGAATGTAGACTGTGCGGTATCTGGCCCAGGGTTTTATGCTTCTGCGACTCCACAACTCGATGAATTGGTAAAACAAGCGGCTCAAGAGGTACTTTAAAGGCAGTTTAACGAGCATCTGGGTGGTATATATAACAGTCTTTTGAGCTAATCTTGAATGGTAAGTGTTAACTGTTTCTGTTGCAAGGACACTTCATCAAGCTTTTCCGTTTTTAACTATCTGCAGGTCCGGGATCCAGATAACACAACGCAAACCATCTACGAATCGTGGATAGGATCAAGTAACTCTGGTGTGGTAAGTGAAGACACTAGGTTAGATTATGACATTTGTCTTGTCGTAAACTTATATATGCCTGATATGTGAAGATCGGAAGATTAGGGGGCGGAGGATCGGATTACGCATCATTTGTGCAACATGTTGGCGTTCCAGCAGTTGACATGCGTTTCGGAAAAGGTAAATCTCTGAATCAGCCTCTCACACTAACACTAGATGGTCCAAACATCATGGTCTGTTGTATAAACACCAAGTGAAAAAAAACCATTTTACTCATGATTTAGAGACTAATCGTTACTAAAAATAACCATACATAATAGACTATCCAGTCTATCACTCTATGTATGATGACTTCACTTGGATGGAAAAATTTGGAGACCCGATGTTTCATCGACATGTCGCAATGGCTAGTGTTCTGGGTTTGGTCGCTCTTCGGTTAGCAGATGAGGAATTCTTACCATTCAACTATATCTTCTATGCATCAGAACTCAAGGTAATGATTATGATAGCTTTTAAAACATATGGTCAAAGCAATTAATGATCGAATAGATTTTCCTAATGGTATTTCTCTACCTACATTAACAGAAAAGTGCGGAAGAATTGGAGAAGGAGAACTTAGGCCATAGCATAGATGTTTCTCCGTTAATCAAATCGATAGAATATCTATTCTCGGCCGCACAAGGGATAAATGTAGAGAAAGAGGTATAGCGAAACAGCATTTGGTGTAGCATTTACTACATTTGACAAAGCGACAAGTAAATTGGTTATTGAGAGTAGCTTTGAGTGGACTATGCAGGCAATCAAGGGAGCTCTGAAAGTGAGGGAGCTTAATGACAGATTAATGATGGCGGAGCGAGCTTTAACAGACCGAGATGGACTCTCTGAAAGACCATGGTACAAGCATTTGGTATACGGACCATCGAAGTACGATGACTACGGATCCAAGTCATTCCCTGGAGTTGATGATGCAATAGATAATGCAAAGACGGTAAAGACCAAAGCATCTTGGGAACATGTTCAACACCAGATCTGGAGAGTCTCTAGAGCTATAAGACATGCATCACTCGTCTTGAAAGGTGAATTGAGATGATATCAAGAATGCTCTTGTTGCTTGTGGAAAACATATACTGAAGATAAGTTAATATGTTTTCCTCTGTTGTTCAGCCAAACTCACTAGTTGTACACATCAAACCCATATTCACTTTTAATGTTATTCACTTTCGATCCAAATTTCATCAACTCTTTTAATCATTACTTCGTTCTCTTCCTTCCCCTGCCCCTCCGTCCATTTACTCTTCATATTAAGGCCCATAGTAAAAGCCCATTACCAAAGCCCAAAACACCACGAGAAGCTCGTTTTGCCACCACGAATCATATCCCAAGTGCCACAGACCGTTCAGTTAAAGTATCAGAGCAGACAAAACCACAATGCTCAACCCCGCCACTTTCACCCGGAAAACACCATTCCCGTTCAATTCTCTTGGGTTTTCCGGTAATCACCATCGAAGGACTCTAGCTGAAGCTGCTTCGAGCAGGGCTCTTTCGTTTGGGCATAAAAAAAGTTCACTGAATTGTGGCCGTAGCCATTGGTATGGGCGTTCCGGGACTGGGTTTCGGCATCTGGGTCGGGTCTCTTCGGTCTCAGGTGGAGGTTCAGGTGGCTTCGGTGGTTCAGGTGGTGGTGGTGGAGGTTCCAGCGGTGGAGGTGAAGGTAGCGGCGGAAACGGAAACAAGTGGTCATTTCTCTCATGGTATATAGTCTTATTTACTTCCTCTTCTCTCTACTCGTTTCTTGTGTAAAGATTGTTTCTTTTGAAACGCAAATTCGATAAAGCCTTTTCTCTAATCAGACATTTGGAAGTACTCACAAAACTTTGTGTGCTCTTTGGTTTGATTTTCTGTGGTGCTTCAGGTACCTGGCTCTTCTCTCAGATTATCCTGTTTTAACCAAAGCTGTGACATCAGCAATTTTGACCCTCATTGGAGATTTGATCTGTCAGGTAACTCTCTTAATGGTTATCTCACAGTTTGAAATATGCTAGCTATGTGGTTATTCAAAAAAGCAACCTGCTTCTTCTTGTTACACTTGGTTTCAGCTTACAATTAATAAGACCTCATCTCTGGACAAGAAGAGGACACTCACGTTTACCATCTTGGGCTTAGGGCTAGTCGGTCCAGCATTGCATTTCTGGTATTTCCGTGGACCTTCCACCCTTACTAACACCCCCAGAAAGTTTAGATGCATGTTTTGCATCTATTCATGGCATTATTTATGTATATACATGTAACTTTCTATGTGTTGTATTACTTTCCATGCGAGACCACCAAAGCTATAATACTTTTCTGTTAAGTGGTTGTTCATCTGAAGAGAGGCTTATGCATTCACTGATATATCACTTATGCTTATTCTCTACTTGCTCTCTGAAATCTCGCAACTCCATCAGGTATTTGTATTTGAGCAAAGTGGTGACAGCTTCCGGATTATCGGGTGCAGTTTTGCGACTTTTACTGGATCAGGTAGCAAATTTGCCTATTTTCGTATAACAATTATGTTCCCGTCTTGCTTCCTCTGTGGTAACACCGTTGTTTTCTTTGCAGTTTGTTTTTGCTCCTATTTTTGTTGGAGTTTTCTTATCAGCAGTTGTCACACTTGAAGGGAAACCATCAGATGTCATACCGAAGCTACAGCAGGTTGGATTAATTAGCATTTTGCAAGAACCTATAATTTGTTGCTTTGTACATCTTTATCGGTATTCAAATTGAATCCTGAATTGCTGGTTGTGTAGGAGTGGACTGGTGCAGTGCTAGCAAATTGGCAGCTATGGATACCATTTCAGTTTCTTAACTTCAGATTTGTTCCGCAGAACTTCCAGGTTTGATACTGAACTCTGTGACAATATGAAACTCGGTGAAAGATGGATATGCTTCAAACATAATGACCCTCACTCTGTTTCTCTCTTTAATGTCTTAATCCTCTGTTTAGTATAATCTTTGAGACCAACATATCCAGAAAGAAATGAGTAGGCAGTTTCAGTTGTTGAGCTCTTTTTAAAAAGTTATCTTTGGCATAATGAGCTTGAGACGAATTACACTAGAATGACATAAGTTAATAGGGTTAGCAACATTTTCCTGGTGACTGGCTCTGTAGATGAATCGATGTCTTGTATTTGAATTGCAGGTACTAGCTTCAAACGTAGTGGCATTGGCTTGGAATGTGATTTTATCATTCAAAGCTCACAAAGAAGTTGTTCCAAAATAGGCAAGTTTGTTACCTAAAGGTGTTGTTGTATTGTAATCGGCAGAGTTTTGGGGGTAGCGTTCTTGTCTGCTGATGCAAATGTTTGGTGTTTCAAAACGAATCTCTTGGACTATGCACTCGAGACATTTTATCAATGTAGAAACAAGCTCGTCTTTAAGCTCTTTTACCATGCCAGATAATTGACTCCTTTCTTTCAACGCTTTGATTCCCAACATCATCAAATTTTTTCATACTGCTTAACCGAGATGATTTAAAGAATCGTTAAGTAAATTGTTATTTTTTAGTTAATTCATATTAAAAGTCTTAAAATCTCTGGTTTCTGTTACTTTTCAACTTCAAGAGGGAAAATTTAAAGTTTGCCGGACCAATCAACGACCCTTGACAAAAAAAAATAATGAAAGTCTCAAACAGCTCCAATAATGCTTTAAGCCTAAAGGCATGTGATGATGTATATGATTAAAAAAGCAAATGAACACAATTCCAATTGTGTTTTCGTTCTTCTCATCTTATTTTTGCCGCGCACTTCACAAAGTTTGTTTGTTTGAAGATCACATCCCAATGGTCTTTTGAAATTTTGTAATCTGGTTCAGGAAGATCCATGTCATCTGCCAAAAGAAAACCCCATCAACCATCTCAAAAGACAATCCCCCAAGTGATTAGTAGAATAACATTTTTTTAAAAGGGAGAAAATTTTACCATGACGTGAGGGGCGATCCTGACACAGTAAACAGGGAAACCTGTGTAGAATTTCAGAGGTCCTCCTGCTTTTAAGGTTTTCATCGCACAGTCGAGGGAACCCGTGTATGGATATTTTCCCTGAGCGTCCGGTTGCATTTTCTGAATCTGAGTTTTGACAAAGTCAAACGGCAAACTGCAAGCCGCAGCAAAGAATCCCGAAACAGCACTTGCTCCTGCCAAAGGGAACAAAAATCACACAACCACCAAACTCAGATACCTATTTACATAACCACAAGACAAAACTCATAAGGCCTTCCTGTTAAGTCTAGTGCAGAACTATTGTAACTAGCCTAGAGAGTTGAGCAGAAAAATGTAGTTTTGCCAGCTCAGCTATAGACCTTACTGAAGGGTTAAAAGGGAGCAAGGAGAATGCATTGGGATTAATTCTGGATTAGTCTAGGAACTGGGTTTGGGCAATGGTCGAGAGTTTAGGGACTCCTCATTGATTAAGTCAAATACACAATTGTGTTATGACAACACAACACTCATGTAATTAGTAGATTACATGCTGTGAATGTAAATTTCCAAGACAATTCCATCACTCTAACTGCTATCTACATTTGTTGAAGGCGTTTCTGTTCACAGAAACAAAAAAATTCTTTACTGTATGAGAAACTCGGAAGAGCAGCTTACCTACAACCGTAGATGTCTCCCCAAAACCAAGATTATCTCTCATGTATTCAGCACTTTGATCATAAGATGCAAGCATTCCCATGTTCAAAGCCATTGCTCTGACCACAGTAGGCCCACAGCCTTTCCAAAGTGCTAAAACTCCTTCATCAGCGCTAATACGGTAAAGAGCATGGAAGGCATTGGTATAGTTCCTGCGCTGAGCTAACGGCAAAGTATTATCGGCTTGCATTCTGATAAGCGCTAAATCGGCTGGACTACCAACGCAAGCACCAATTGCACCAGCTGTCAGACCACATAGAGCCTTCTGGTACAGCGGTAGTGGCTTCCCATCGTTAGCCTCACTAGCTTTGGCAGTCAGCATCCTAAAAACTCATAATGAAACTCTTTGATGAGTAAAACAAAGGAGAGAGGACGATTTATCTATAACTATGGACGGGCTCAAGGTAACCCACAAATAATTAACTTACTTGAATGATCCAAGACGGGCTGTGGTGTAAGTTGCTTGCCTCAGCAAACCAGCAGATAATCCCTATTGGGAAAATTTACGACAAATAAGCTAACATCTTCAGAGCAGAAATGAGATACAACTAACGTTGTAATTAGCAAGACAGAGAAAGAAGCGTTAAATATGAAATCAATTCTCTTAATAACTGAGCATCAGATCCAGAAATGCAGACATCATATACAACATTACAGATCAACCCCATGAAAGTAAAAGAAACTGTTCATGAACATTAATAAGAGTATCAATAGAAAACATCCTACAAAAAAACATACATCTTCAAGATAATTATATGCATCAAGAGAGATCTAATCAAAATCCAAAAAATAGAGCGTACCTTGTAGAAGGCACCAAAACCCTCATTCTTCAACATGGTGGTGGTCACACTGGCTGCAGATCCCTGACCTAGTTGAATCCTCACCTTCACCACCAGAAACAAGTGTTATTAGTTCATTAGATTCACATCATTCAAAATTCAATGAACACAAGCGAAGGATTTTTACATTGTGATTGCAGCTAAGAACGTAATTCTAATCAAAATCCAGATCTGAACAGAAACCTTTCATTTCTGGAAGTAAGAACATATCACTAGCAACAGTTCACACACAAATGAGTCTGAATACGTTCCGAGAAATGAAATTTGATTATAAAAAGAAAACCAGATCTGAGAGAGAGAAAATCCCAAGCTCGGATCTGATGAACACATTTACAGATTTCGCAGAAGTCAGAATTAGCAAATCAAGCAAGAATTCTACTTATAACGAGCTTCTACGTGAATACGCTGATACAGAAAAGTGTATCTGTAAACATTTTCATACCTTGATCATATCAATCGGCTGGATAACGCAAGTTGCAAGCATACCAGAGGCACCGCCATTGACGAAGGGCTTGACAGTAGTCCAGATACCAATTGGGTTAACTTTCTTCTCCTCCGCCATCTCTTTTTTTCTCTCGTACGGACTCAAACGCAACAAGAAGAAGAGAGGAATGGAGAGAGAGAGAGAGAGACTCACTTGGTGGAGAGGAAGCGAAGTTAAGCTTGGGGCCTTTATATATCAACAGTACCCAACTGAACTAAACCGTACCAAACCCTTAGATTATATTTTGCATATTACGTATGAGATCTGAATCTAACATTTTTTTATCTTCTCTCAATTTATTAATTTCGACTTCCCTTTTCAGATTTAAGCAATCCTTAAGTATTTAGAGTTGTTTTTTTTTTGTTAAAGCTTAAAGTATTTAGAGTTATTTATTACGCATTCACTTGAATCTCGTTAAGAAATTTAATCAATTTTAAAATTAGAAATGGACGTCCATTTCTAATCTTCTAGTTATGAAAGTTGAAATTCGTGAGTCTTTTGATTTTTTTTGGGTCCAATAGAATTCTTAATTTTGAATTGACCTTTTGTAGTTGCATTCTTTTTATATACTGAATACAATTTTTTTTTGGCTTTTTTCACGCCGTAGTAGCTAGTGGACCAGAGTTGTATTCTGATGCAAATTGATAATACATTAATACTCATGCCGGTATATAAAAAAACTGTTCATGACCAATAAAGTTGACACTAGTGTCACAATTAGGGAAAAAGAAGGCAAAAGGAATTAAATAGTGAAAAATAGGAAATGACAGTTAAAGTAAATATTTGTTTTCCTATGTATAAACATGCAATCCTAAAATATGTATTTTCTGCAAAAATTAAAATAAGATATTAAAATTCAAATATTTGTGTGCGACAAACCACAAACTTAGACTGCATGTCATGGTCCAAATTTTTTTGTGCGAAAATTTAAATAAAATGTATAATAAGGATTCGCTATATTTAAAACAATTACATTAATACAATATATTTCTATCAAAAATAGCTAATATTTTAATTTGCCTTTAAATTTTATACAATTCATCAATTATCTCAAAAAAAAAAAAAGGTTCCAAAAAGTTGTTTTAGAATCCCGGCTTGGTCGACCATACTATCTAGTGCGTTACTATGAACAACATGAATGGAGAATATGCAATTTCAATCTACCGATCCCACACAGACAAGATTGAAACTAAAGAAACAGATTGACATTGTAAGAGGATAAAGAAGATTTGGTACAACAAAAGCTTGATAACGAACTCTGAAACTCCCAATGGTCGCTCTACCAATGAATTGAACCGAGATAAAACAGGGAGGCGGAGAAAGTGCAACGGAGATTGTACAGGATTTAAACAAACATGTAAT
>OVAY01002065.1:0-21290 GCA_900406395.1 Kernera saxatilis | reverse complement strand
AGACCCAGCTAACTTTCAATTCTCGATCAATGAGATCCCCGATCAATCCTCTCATCGAGATAAGTATTTCACCATTTATTTTATGATTATCAACTCATGTCTCATGTCTTGTCTACTCAGAGTCTCAAATTTCTCTACCATACCAACGAGATAAATCGCTATGGAATCATCTCAGATTCGTGCTATCTCCGTTTGACGACATCTCCATCTCCGAAACCACCAAAGATAAGTCTTCCTAATTTCAAAACTAATACACTTCATACGATCATAATGCATCATTACATGTTTCGTCATCCGCTATACCTTTCAAAAAAAATATAATGTAAGCCGAGCTTATCCTCGCATTTTTAAAAAATATATATAATGTAAGCCGAGCTCAGCCTCGCATTTAAAAAATAAAAATAAAAATATAATGTAAGCCGAGCTCAGCCTCGCATTCAAAAAAAAAAAAAGCAGAGCCCGCCTCGCATTCAAAAAAAAAAAAAGCAGAGCCCGCCTCGCATATTTATAAATCGAGCTCGACCTCGTATAAAAAAATTTTCGGGGTCAAAAGCTCGACCCCAATCACGGCTATTGCAGACGTCACATCGACTTCCTGGCCAGTTGTTCGATCATATAACACGTCTCCAGGATGCAGTGGTGAAATAATCCACGTCTTTTAGACCTTCGCTTAAAGTAAAAAACTTGAGTGTCGGATCTAAAGGGCCAGTAAGCCGGGGCCAGACCCGCACAAAGACTCATCTTTGAGCCTTCGCTATGAGTGAGAACTCGAGTGTCGGACTCAATTGACTTAAAGCCGGGGCCAGTCCCGCATAGTGCTAGGTCGGCAGAAGTAAGCCGGACGCAATGCCGCTTTCGACAAAAACCGACCTAGGAAGATTCAAGGGTAAGCCGAGGCCAGTCTCGTGCCTTGAGGAAAGAGTAAGTTGAACTAACAACTCGGTTTACGATTTTCCCGACCTAAGGGTAAGCTGGATCCATATCCGCGCCTAAGTCACCCATGGGTAAGCCGAGTACAGTCTCGCACCTAAAAAATATGACGAGCTCATCTCGCATATTCGAAGACACCGAGCCCAGCTCAGCCGAGATTATCTAAGGTAAGCCGGAGACGTCCTGCACTTGATAAATTTAAGTAAAAAAATATAAGCCGAGCTCAGCCTCGCATTAAAAAAAAAATTATAAGCCGAGCTCAGCCTCGCATTCAAAAAAAATAATAAGCCGAGTTCAGCCTCGTATTCGAAGAAAAAAAGCCGAGTCCGCCTCGCACATCTATTATTTTAAGGAAATAAGCCGAGTCAGCCTCACACATCTATTTATCTAAGGAAATAAACCGAGTCTGTCTCGCACCTAAGTTATTAAAAGCCGAACTCATTTCGCAACCATACATCAGAGTTTAGATAGAGTAAGTCGAGCTGCAGATCGCACCTAATCTAAATCTCACAGTAAGCCGAGCTAACCTCGCACTTAAAACGAGCTACACACTCCTCAAAGCCGAACTCCGAGTTCACAAAGGCAGAAGATGCACCAAACTCATTTTACTCTTTCAGAATCATGCCCGAAAATTCATCTCTAATAAGCTGAGCTCGAAGCTTGCACCTAAAGGATAAGCCGAGCTCACCTCGCGCCTAAATACATTCTAAAGATCGTCAAGACATTTGCCGAGCAGAAAATCTTTGGAAGAACACATTGAATCGGGTCAATCAAGGTCAAGCCGAACTAAAATTTCTTCAAATTCGCCGAATTCGATGCTCTCATTTGCTGAACTGGGGGGGGACTTACTGTTGGTACCGGGTTTAGCACCCTTCACCTTAGCCCGCTAGCTCGGCCCAGACCCACCAAATCCGCCTTGTCACAGTCTCAGAAGAAAAAGGAAAGATAGACTTGAATCTTAGAGATAAGGAAGGATCAATTCAAATCCAAGGAAAAAGAAAAAGATAAGATTATCCTCCAGAATAAAAGAAGAGATCAATTCAACAACCTAAGAGGAAAAAAAAAACACTTTTGTATATAAATAGAGATCGTTGAAGACCTAAAGAGCCATCTTCTCATTCATTCACAACTTAGACAACTTCCACCAAAGTGCTCTCAACTCTTGTTCTCTAAACACATATTTTGTACTATGATACTAATAAAAATCACACTAGTTCTTTCTTTTTCGATGTCGTCGAGCTCAAGGCAATTGAAATCCTCCTAAAACCCACACGAAGTTATCACTTATGATAACCCTAGTAACAACACTTATTTTCTCTACAAGTCTAACCGCCTCTTCTTCTTCTTAATTTCCAAGCTGGATCTTCACTTTCAGCTCAGCATTATTCGCTGCCACGTAAGTCTTCCCCATCCTATCAGATATCTCCCTTGCCTTTACCTGCAAGAGCATCTTAGTGAAGGAGAACCAGAACTGTCTCTCCATACGCTGAATGATGAATTTCCCATGGAACATGCTGACACATCCCTCCATTGCCGCTTGTGAACCGTTTGTAAGTATGTTTAAAACCCATCACTATCAATAGAAACCCTCACATTTATCATTTTTAGTGGAAATGGCAACATCAATCTTTGCCTCAAGACTAGACTACCATCATCTAGTATGAGATCAACTGGAGATTTAGTAATTGAGTTATTGTTGGAACAATAAGGTAAGCAAGTTGTAGCATCATTGCTCCGGTTGTAGAATTATTTCGGACCTTTAGATATTTTTTTTATTAGCTGGTTTATCAATTTCGTTATGCAAATGCACTCCTAAATACTAAATACAACTCTGATTACATATGACTCCCATACTAAAAAACTCATCATTCTCTCATACTCATTTCCTAATCCTCTCTCACTAGTGTGTGTAGTGTCAAAGATCATTGCTTTTTAGGTGTGCTTAGTACTCCCTTCTCACAAGAAGTAGGCATCACAGTAAAATATAAAAGGATCAAAACTCTTGAGAAGCCGATCCAATATCGCCTTTGTTCTTGCCAAATGCCAAGTTTAATTTGATGGGAGAAGTGTTTGATGAATATTAGGCAAAACTCCTTCATTAGCGATTGTCACACTTCCAAGAAGTTTTACTCAGTTCTTAATCGTTTTTCACTGCAAGCTGAATGTGTCTTGGTACTATACGTGTCTTCTTGTTGTCTCTTGCAAGCTCCAATACCTAGGAATATGACATAATCTTGATTTCTTTATTACAAATATTTCATCAGTTGAAATTTTTCAAAAAAAAAAAATTTTTTCATCATTTGTAACCTCACTTATCAAAGCATTACATAACAAATTAACAATGATCATAATCTATCATTTCTATACTTAATTAAAAATACCAACATTATAAATTAAAAAATAGTCTAATAATTGAGTTGTTTTCTAACTTATAGTTGCATTATAGACACTTTCTGCTAATTAGACACTTTTTTCACTGTTTATTTTTTAATAATGCTAAACTACCCTTACTTATTTAGTTTCTCATTTTCTCTTCGAACAAAAATTTTAGGCTGCAAAATAATATCTTATCACTTCATCTGTGTAGAAGAGAAAACTAAATTAGTAAGCTCAATAATAAAAATTCTCCAGATTTGCAAACCAATTTTTCTCTCCGTTTCTCAACGCCCTAATTTCTCATTTCAGATCTGCAATCTCATGGGTCTTTTCCTCTGATACTCATGGATCCTTTCCTATGGATAGTAATAGTATGTATGAAAAACGTGTCCACGTGGATGTGACTAAATGTTCTACATCTATGGACACAAGTTTGACGATGATAATTGTGACTAAATGTTCTACATCCACGTGGAGATTGTAGATTGTCATGGTCACTCTGGTGCAAATCTACCTCTATTGGCTGTCCATCTGAAGCGTTCTGTGTGAACATAAACATATGGTTAGGTATTAAACATCATGAAAAATAACAAGTGTGTTCGGGACCTCAAGATCATCAGTGAGTTGTTTCTCCAAAGTAAATGAGAAATGAAATGGATGTTAGGTTTGTATCAGGAAAATATTATGACAATAATTGAACAGTACACATACAAGTTGAGTATGGTGACCGTCAACAATATTGTGTCCATCGGTCTACATCTGCTTGGATATATAGTTAACATGGCCTTCTGTGTGTAACTCTTGAGGCTTAGCCAACTTTTTTTGGTTAGGTAATAACATGAAGAAATAGATCAAGTGTATTTGGGATTTCATTATGGTTAGGTGTGGATGGTACACATACAAAGTTGAATTTTGTGGTCGTCCACTCCAACGTGTCCCTTGACCTCCATCAGCGTGGATAGAGAGTTGACCTGATCTTCTGTGTGTACCTCTACAAGCTGGCGTGCATTGCAATTATGTATTTTGGCAATCCAAATCAAGAAATATAACTAGTGTTCTGAGAATAATAGTAGAGAACGTGATGGACACATACCAGATGAGCCAATGAATCGTCCACGGTTTCATGTCCATCTGGATGCATGAAAAATTTAGGAAAACGACCCTTCTTACAAAATCAACCGTGTGGAGATCATCCATAACGACCAAAAACACCGTACGAGGCTGCCGTGGTACGTCACTTTCACCGACATTAAGCGGTTAATCGGTGACAGATGGCGGAGAACTCACAAAACACTATCTTCGATGTGAAACATCTCATCGGTCAAAGATTCTCCAATCCTTCTGTCCAAAGCGATATGTGATACTGGCTGTTAAGGTCGTTTCCGATCCCGGAGACAAGTCGATGATAGTCGTCTCTCACAAGAACAAAGAGAAGCAATTCCAACATCTGGATTAAGAGGTGAAGCTCGAATTCGGGGTGACTAGCTGAATTAAGAAGTTAAAATTGGTAAATTATAATTGCAATTCTGATTTTGGGGTTTCGTTGTTTCTGTGTAAGCATCTCTGAGTTGATACAGTCTCAAAATGTAATCGAAGGTCCTCACATTCTCTTCGAATATTCCGTTATCTGCATAAATGCTAAACATCAAATAAAAAAAATCTCCACAATCTCGTTCAAGGTTTTCTTCGCTAAACTCCGCAATCCACGCCGTAATACCCATCGATAGCAACCAAATTCAACAAAGAGCACATGATCAGAAACTCAAATCGCTTATGAAACTTGAAGAAACTGATGCATGATTGAGTGTGGAGAGAGAGAGAGAAAAAATTTGGATCCTTAGATAAAAGAAGGGAAAAGAAAGACGAGGTTTAGTTTCGTTGAGGTTTGGGGGTATAAGAGAGACATTAACCTCTCAAAAGTGTGTCTTACTTCAAAAGTGTCTATAACCACAATAACTTTTAGAAAAAGTGTTTGTGAGTCCAAATTTCTCCTAATAATTTTACTACTTTTTCGTTGGCATGTTCATTACAAGTAAAGGATCGGTAATAGCATCTAATAGCCTGATAAACGTATTTATGGTATCGAAATTTATTACACAGTTTTACCAAAAAAGCTCAAAATATAAGCTAAAAAAATGGATGGGGTCATGCTGATGATAGGATCAAGTAGTTAAAATCACTAACCGAAGTATCAACAAATAATTCAGATAAATAAATCACTATTTGAATGAGTAATTACGGATAATTTTATATAATATTGGAAAATTATGGACAATTTTAGATAATTTTTAGAAAATTTAATGAAATATTAGGTAATTTGAAAATTCATATATAATGGTAAATTTTTTAAAACTTTAATTACTTAGATGAATAATTTGGATACATCAGATAATGATCCAATCTAACTATTACCAGTTTACTAATTAAAATAAATTATTTTGATTCAAATAGATCATTTATATCATTAGGGGTGTCAAAATGGGTTGAACTTGATGGATCAACCCAACCCCAACCAAACCATTAAATCATTAATCAATTGAGTTGAAAATATGGAACCTAATAGATTATTGGGTTTAATGGGTTAATGATTTTAATAGTTTGAGTTAAAATGGTTTGGATTAAATAGGTTAATGGGTTATCCATAATGAAACCAACACAAATTTAATAACCTAACTAAACATAATGTCTTAACCAAACATAACCAAATCAAAATATTTTAACCGATTTTAATAAATCAAATCAAAATGTCTTAACCGATTTTAATAAATTAAATCTAACATAATTTAATCAAATATAACCAAATCAAATATCTTAGCTAAGATTTGCAGTTTTTTTTTGTCAAATCCGCCAAAAGCCAATTTCACATTTTTGTGAAAATCAAGAATCCGTAATTACACTAAAAAATCCGCAAATCTCCAATACCAAAACCACAATATCACAAATCTCTCGTGAAAATCAAAATTTATCAATTTTATAGCCAAATTTTACAAATAGACAGTTTTCCACCAAAATTTATAAAACCGCAATTTTCCCGCCAAAATCAAGAAATCCGCGATTTTCCCGCCAAAATCCGGAAATTTACACTTTTTCCTGCCAAAATTTACAAATCCGCAATTTTCTCGCCAAATTTTAGAAAACCGCAATTTTCTGCCAAAATCAAGAAATCCGCGATTTTACTGCCAAATTCCGAAAATTTATAGTTTTCCCGCCAAAATTTACAAATCCGCAATTTTTCACCAAAATTTGCAAAACCGTGATTTTCCCGCCAAAATTCGTAATCATGCAGTTTTTCCTTTAAACTTTATAAACACATGGACCGAGGTTTGAATTGAAATTGAGATACTGTTTATGCAAGTTTTGTCCGACTTTGCCGGAAGTTTTCTAGCCAAAATTTGCGAAACCGTAATTTTTCTGCCAAAATTTAGAAAAATTTTCACCAAATGGTTTTGAGATAAAATGGATCATAATTATTTATTATGTTAATTATAATAAATATTTAATTATTATGAAATTAGTTTATAGATCAACCCATTAAAACCATTAACCCATTAAAACTATTAACCCATTAATTTTATTGAGTTATAGATTTATCCAAACCATTAATTAAATTTACTCATTTTACTTTAAACCATTTGGATATGGGTTGGTTTGGTTTGATTTATCTATTTTGACACCCATAATTATTCAAAACATTTGGGTAATTATGAACGTCAAAGAAAAAAGTCACGTAAAATGCTAATTAAATTTATAATATGCCGATGGCGTTAATACTACTTTCTTGATATGATTTTTATTGAACATAGTTTCTTAGTATTTTAATACTTTAATAGTCGTTTTTTTTCTTACATCACTTTAGTATTCGTTTCCATAATAATATGATTATTGCCCTTAATACATCGCCAAAATTAATTAAATGAGACAGAGACCTCTTTAGTTAAAACCCTAAACCTTTTCGCTCTCCACGACACTTCATCTTCTTCCTCCTCTGCTTCCATTTTTTCTGGTTTCGTTTTGAGAGAAATTGATCTTGGGTAATGGCTAATCGCGGAGAATCTTCCTCTCCGGATAATCGCTGCTTGTTTGTGGTGACCAACCTTGACACTCGTCTCGCGATTCTCGTTAACAACGATGAAACCATCTCCGATTTCAGAAGTGAGAAAACAAAAATCCCCAAATTAGTATGCTAATCTCTGAGAGGATAATCGACTTTTAGTTTACTCAAATCTCTACACACTCCATTGCATCTCTAGTTTTTTTTTTTTTTGTTGAAACGGCCTCTAAATATGATGTTAATTTGCTAAATTTTTCTGTAATCGTTTTTGATTATATAATGTTGCGATGATGAACGTGTTTCTCTTAAATCTGTGAATACATACTACTTTGATTCTCAATAGATACTTTCTTCTAAACCTATACTTGTTATTGCGTTTCTGATTGTAACAAAATCACATTATCTGTTGTTTAATTACAGAGAAATTATGCAAGGAGCATAAACAATGTTTCCCAGAAGTTGGAGAAATCAAAATCTCTGCGTTGAAGGTATGTATGTATGGCTTTTTGCTGTCTTGTTTCATGCATGTTTCGTTAGCAAACAACTAAGGAGTGGTTTTTCTCTTTTACATAATCCAGGTTAAACGCCAAGGTTACTTGTTTCACTTGTCAGATTCAATGTATTTGAGTAAGGCTTTTGATGGCATTCGTAGATACTGGTATATGTATGTGGATGCCGTAAGAGTTGAGAAGAGTGATCTGCTGACTACAATGGATGCTGAGAAAAATCGTTCAAACCCTGAGTTGTTGGAGAAAATGAAAGAGACTGCGATTGATTCAGTACTTGTAGATGGGGATAACAAGGATCTGAGTCTTGAAGAAGGTTTCGAAACCAAAGTAGCTGAGAAGAAAACGGGGAAGAGGAAATTGGAGAGCTCAGATGGAGAAAAGAGTCGAAAGAAACAACGCTCAATCGATGTCAGTCATTCTGCTGTTGCTATGACTGCTTCAAGATATGATGTGGATGAGAGTCACGGAAAAGTAGAGGTTGAAGTTGTTGCTTCTGAATCTTGTGCTGTTTCACCGAAAGAAAAACTAGATGATGCTCTTACGGGAGCAATAGGAAAAGGTAACCTCTGTTTTTGGAGAGTCTCGATTCATTTACCTTTGATTGTAATATCTGATGTTCTCATGATGTTATATTGATGATACTGTGTAGGAAATGAGATGGGTGAGAAATCAATCGAAGATTTGGGAAGAGATAATATTGAAACTGATAATTTAGAGAGCCACCAGGCAAATCGTTTGGAGGATATTACGGAGAAGAAGAAAAAGCGAAAGAAGAGCACAAAAGATCACATCAACCAATCAGGAGAAGTTGTGAACGAGATAAACGGTGTACCTGAGAATGTAGACCGTGTTGGTCCTAGTTCTGAAGATTTTCCTATCTCAAGAAGAGAAACTCTTGAGAATCCTTTTGTAGAAGCGATACAGAAAGGTATGATCAGTTCTTTATTGAGTTTAGTTATCCTCTACAATCAGATCTCTGGGAGTGTCTATTATTAATTCATAAATATTATATTGATGATTCTGTGTAGGAAATGAGATTGGTGAGAAAGCTATCGAAGATGTGGGAAGAGATAATATGGAAACTGATAGTTTAGCGAGCCATCCGGCGAATCGTTTGGAGGATATTAGTGGGTTGACTACAGGTCTAGTTACGGAAAAGAAGAAAAAGAGAAAGAAGAGCTCAAAAGATCACATTAACCAATCTACTGCTGGTGCTACTACAACTTCAGGGGAAATTGTGAACGAGATAAACGGTGTACCTGGGAATGTAGACCATGTTGATGGTAGCTCTGAAGCCTTTCCAATCTCAGGAAGAGAGACTCTTGAGAATCCTCTTGTAGAAACTTTACAGAAAGGTATTATCAGTTCAAATTTGCACAGTTTTTTTGGTCCTCTACAATCCGATCTCGGGGAGTTTCCATTATTAATTCACAATGTTATATTGATGATTCTGTGTAGGAAATGAGATGGGTGAGAAAGCAATCGAAGATGTAGGAAGAGAGAATATTGAAACTGATAATCTAGCGAGCCACCCGGCAAATCATTTGGAGGATATTAGTGGGTTGACTACCGAGAAGAAGAAAAAGCGAAGGAAGAGCTCAAAAGATCTCATCAATCAATCTACTGCTGCTGCTGCTACAACAACTTCAGATCGTGTTGATGCCATTTCTGAATCTTTGCCAATCTCAAGAAGAGAAACTCTGGGAGATCCTCTTATAGAATCGATACAGAAAGGTAATGCTATTGTTGATTCTTGGTTTAGTTTTGCTTAGGTGTCGTTGAGAGTTTCTATATCTCATATGACATAATTGCTTGTGTAGAAAATGAAATGGGTGAGAAGATTGATGAAGATGTGGGAAGTGGAAAAGCTATACAAAGTTCTGCAGATAATATCCCGACAGATGATCGTGTGAGCTTCCCGGAAAATAATCTGTTGGAGGCTAGCAGTGGTTTGAAAACCGGTCCAGCAACGGAGAAAAAGAAAAAGCGAAAGAAGAGCTCAAAAGATCTCATTAATCAATCTACTGCTGCTGCTACAGCCTCAGTGGAAGTTGTGAACAAGATAAACAGAGTACCTGAAAATGTTGACCGTGTTGATGCTATTTCTGAATCTTTGCCAATCTCTAGAAGAGAAACTCTTGAAAATCCTCTTGTAGAAGCGATACAGAAAGGTAATATCAGTTCTTTATTAATATTTCATGATCCTCTACAATCAGATGTTAGGGAGTTTCTATTATTAACTCATAATGTTATTCCTGATTCTTGGTTGAGTTTTGCTATTCTCTTAATTTGTCATTGAGAGTTTCTATCAACTCATATGATATAATTGCTTGTGTAGAAAATGAGATGGGTGAGAAGATGGATGAAGATGTCGGAAGCGGAAAAGCTATACCAAGTGATGCAGTTACTATCCAGACCGATAATTGTGTGAGCCAGAGCCACCCGGAAAATCTGTTGGAGGCTAGCAGTGGTTTGAAAACTGGTCCAGCTACAGAGAAGAAGAAAAAGCGAAAGAAATCGTCAAAGGATCAAATCAATCAATCTACTGCTGCTGCTACTACAACTTCAGATCGTGTTGATGCTACTTCTGAATCGTTTCCTAACTCGAGAGGAGAAAAGCTTGCCGATACTCTTGTAGACGCTATACAGAAAGGTAATTTCGATTCTTGGTTTGAATATAGTTCTTCTCTGCAATTATATGTCACAGGGAGTTTCTATCAACACATAATTGGTGATTCCTTTTTGCAGAAACTGAGATGGGTGACACACTTATCGCTGCGAATCACCTACAAGTTGCTGATTTGGGGATCAGCCCGCATGCCGTGGTCCAGGAATCCAAGACGCTGGACCACATTGAGAAACTTACGGATGAAAACAGAACCCTTGAACATGAAGTTGTTGCTAAGGACAATGTTGAAATAGAGGCTGCCGAGGCTAAATCTGTGAAGTCTACTAAGAAGAAAAAGTCAAAAAGAGCCTCTGCTAAGGAAGATACTCTGGTTGCTTCAGGTGCAGAGAATGTTGAACCTATCGGAGTTGTAGATGATGGAGAAGCGCCTGATAATGTTATCAGAAACGTATTAGATTCTCTGCAGGAACGGAACGAAACTCAGGAAAATCTGGACAAAACCGGGAAGAAATCAAGCAAGAAATCGAAGAAGAAACACTCTTTGAAGACTGTAGAGACCCAAGTTGAGGTAAACAATGCTGCTCTAGAGGAGGAGGCTGCTCTAGAGGAGGAGGCTCCTCCCGTCAACAACCAAAAAGAAACCGTCACGCCAGCTAAGAAGGATACTGAGAGTGATGCTTCACATTTGAAGAAGAGTAAAGAGGTCGCCGATAACACCGAGGATAAAAACCTCTCAAATCAAATTCCGAAAGAGAAGGCTGATACGGGAGACAATTTTGGTTCTAGCCAAAAGGACGATATGGTGGTTGGTGATAAGAAGCAAGAACAAGTGACTACTGATGGAGGAGCTAAATCTAAAAAGGAGAAGAAAAGGGTTGTTGATTCGCGTCCCGCTGGTTCCATTGATGGTTCATTGAGCTCAATGAAACCGAAAGAGAGAAAAACTAGTGTTCAACAAGATAGTTCAGGTACTACTAGTCATTTGCATTCAAGGGTTAAGAATGATCGCGGCGAATCAAAGGTTGATCATGATCACTTCGATGCATCCGTGAAAGACGATTTCAACAACAACAAGAAGGAAGATGTGGAGACAAGCTCCACTAAAACACCATCGGATAGTTCATCAGACGACGACAGTGATGTGACTTCTATGTCTAAAGGTACTTTATCGATAAACTTGAATCACATGCTCTCTCTTGCTACCAGATATGCTAAATTTTTCGATTGTTGATCGCAACAGGAACCAATCTGGTTGGAGGAACAATGAGGTAAGCGACCCATTACGCGTAAATTGTCAATCTTAGGCTACACAAACTTATGGTCATAATATTCCTTGGCCCTGTCTTGTGAACAGATTTTCAGGTAGCTTGCAAGATATCCTGAGAAACTCAAGAGGTTACAAGGAAGCAAAACTGAGAGCTTCTCAATCACAGCCTGAGGACGATATATACGAAGATGAGAGCCTTCCATTAGATTGCGTCCCTGATAGCCAAGCCAACTGAGTTTGTTTTATCGATTATCCATCTGGGTTTCAATTTTGGATTAAAACCTGAAAAAAAAGATGCTTAAAATCTTCAAATCACGGTTTTGGTTATGTTGTTTATGGTGTTTTGTAAGAGTTACTGTTACAACAAACTAAATGTTAAATCTTTTTGTTAATCCTTAGTGTTTGGTTCCTTAATACTTGCACATATATTGGATTATCCAATGAATGCAGAGGAGTGCATTGGCTCGTTGAAGCATTTGAAACCATATTACCTAGAGAATTTTCAACACCTTCAGGCTTTGCAATTACATGATAACAAAGCCTTAACGTCTTAGTGAGTCAACAAAATATTTAACTCGTTTTATGAAAATGATTTCTCGGTTATGCAAATCCCAAAACAACCCAATTTACATTTCCTGATTTAGCAAAGAAACCATTTGCTCAAACGAGAAGCCTAAGAGTTCAAATTAACTCATGTACACTTGAGGAAAAGCAGTCCAAGATGGCACAAGTTCAGAAATCCGAAGCAAGTTTTTAGATGGACAAATAAGAAAAAGTGGCAACCTCTATTCTCTAGTATCACTTTGTAAATAATACTATCCAAATTTCTTTCGAAGAGTGTATACTTAGTAAAAACTATATAGCCACAAATCAAAAAGAATGAATTATACTTATTTGCAGAGAAATGAAGAGAGAAAAATATATAAAAAAAAACTAAGG
This sequence comes from Kernera saxatilis, assembly GCA_900406395.1. Taxonomy (NCBI): domain Eukaryota; kingdom Viridiplantae; phylum Streptophyta; class Magnoliopsida; order Brassicales; family Brassicaceae; genus Kernera; species Kernera saxatilis. The sequence continues at coordinate 8,589 of OVAY01002065.1, read as the reverse complement.
TATTATTTGCCTAAGCCAAATAATTAACCAAATTACAATTTGATTCCTTTGGCAGGAACCATCCAAGTTAAGTTAAACTAACCATTGCCATGTCCAATCCAACATACATTAAACAGAAAATACATTCAAAAGAAAGAGATAAAGGAGGAATGTTACTGATGAAGGTGGTGAGAATATGGTAAAGACCCTCTGAAGAAGCATACCAGGAGGATGTTACTGACGAAGGCGGTGAGAATAAGGTAGAGACCCTGAATAAGCATACCGGGATGTTACTGATGAAGGAGGAAGCAGCTCAGGTTCAGCCATGCTCGGGTATCTGCGCGATGATGATGATGATCGGTAGTACTCAGCCAATGCATCCGCTGTAACATACCGGGAATACAAGTCATTGTCTTCTCTTCGCGGAGGAGAAGAAGGCAGGTATGTCCTTGGTGGCCTTTCCGGAGAAAGGTATCTGTAATATGGGTCTCTCCTGTAGGAGTCCAGAGCAACCGGGTCAGGTGAGTTTCGACCTCTAGAACTTAGGTGTTCATACTGGTGGTGGTAATCTCTCTCAGAGATGTTGAGAAGACGAGCTTCTATACGTTCAAGCCTCTCTGTCTCTGCTTGTCTCAAGAGCCGATCATGGTGGTCAACAGGTGGACGGTAGGAGTCAAGAGGAGCACGGTCTCGGTAAGAAGAATCAGGAGGAGGAATTGAGTAATGCTGGCTTGTTTCTCCTCTTCTCAAGCCGTATGTTCTGTATTCCCTTTCACTGAGGTATAAATCACGCGGTGGCTCTTCCCTGCGTCGAGGAGGTGAAATGTAGGCAACATTGCGAGTCCTTTCATGTGGACGGGTGGTCAGGTGAGCAGGAGCATAACGGTTTTGATCGAATCTTCTCCTTTCAGCATCGCGGGGAACAGGGATTGGCAGAGTATGGGTTAGTTGGGCCGGAAGCGCGGTTAGTTGGGCCGGGAGCGCGGTTAGTTGCGCAGGGAGAGCAGTTGGTTGAGCAGGGAGAGGAGCTGCCCGGAAAAGCTTCATAAGCTTGAACACCTTTAAGAACACCATAACAGAAGAGACGATGAAAATGCGTTTGGTAGTAACGATATAAATTTGAGAAAATGTCGAAAAAACGCGGTTTTTTTACCTGCTTACGAGTCAATTCTGTTTTGAACTTGTTTTTGTTGTTATAGTTCTCCTTGATTGCTTTCTTGAATTGGCTCTCAGGCAACGGTATGCAATCAGTAACGATCTTAAAGCGCACCTGAAAATGCAAAGAGAATATCATCGAAAATCGATCCATAAGACAGATAAATTCCAACAAAAGATACTCATATCATCTACAAAGACTAGTTGTGTTAAAACAAGTTTCATTTTTCTAGAGAGATGTCAATGAAGAGGCTAACAAGCATGGTTACCTGAGCGGGAAAGGATCCACCAAAAGCATTCCGCTCAAGTTTCATCCCACCCGCAGAGGAAGCTTGGAAAATCCCATAGAGGAGTTTGAGATCATAGTCATAGAGAAAGAGCTTCGTCCCGGGCTTGATACCCATCACATAATCCTTCCTATTCCCTTGAACACCCATTACACTGAACCGAAAACAATCGGGTCTAGTCTTTGCATTGCACATGAAGATCAATCCAGCAATTTTTGGTTTCCCAACCGCGGTCGGGTCAACAGGCTGCTCTTTCTTCTCTTCCACTCTTTGCTTTGTTACACCAGCAGCAGCAGCAGCTACTACTACCTCTTTCTTATGTTTCTTGTTTGCATCTACAACCTGTTTCCCCTGTCTCTTCTTTCCGCGTCTCTTGTTCTCAGTTAACTGGTTCTGCTTTGTTTTTTCAGCAACGGTCTTTTGTTGGCCTCCTTCACTAGTATTCATCTCCAGCGAATTTGATTTCTCCACTGCCAAGGCATTTTCAGGGGCTTCAACAGAAGAATCTTTCTCAGCTTCCATCACGTTTCCTCCTGTAGAAGCTCCGGCGTCACTTTTATCTGACGCAGTTGAACCCTCAATGCCCTTTTGTAATCTCTTCCCAACACACTTCGCAATGCTAGCTTTACCCTTCACCTCTTTTAGTGTTTCGTCTCCAACGACTTTTTCATCATTATCTGCAGATTCCATATCATCTCCTCCAAGAGATGTCTCAGCATCTTTTTCTTTTCCAGAAGAACATTGAGGGGAATCTGCAGCAGACTCTACAACCTTCTTAATTTCCTTCTCGCTTTCACCAAGAGAAGGCTCTGCACTTTGTTCACCCTTCTTAATACCTTGTTCTACAGTGACATTCTTCTCACCAGCCACCTGAACAGCAGTGCCTTTCAAAATTCTCCTTCTCACAATTTTCTTAACAATTTTCTTCTTCGCCAGTGATCCCTTTGGCTTTTTCATTCCAGAAGAACTTGCTTCAACAGTAGCAAGAACCGAGGATTCTCCAACAGTCCCATTCTCTGTTTCATTTCCCTCAACAGAAGCAAGAACAGAGGGTACTGTCAAGGCTGCCTCCTCCGATTTCGCATCCATAGAAGTTTCTACAGACTTTTCATCTCCAGCAGAGGTTTCTACAGCCTCGTTCTCATCCTTTTCAGCCTCAGTTTCAACCACCACTTCCCCATCCTTCCCGGCATCGTTGGCTTCAAGAGTTTTCTCATTCCCAACTACCGAGGCCTCAAGGGTTTTCTCATTCTCATCTTTCTTAGCGTTTCGAAGTTCCATTTTCAAGAAATAAGCAGATTTCAATGCGAAGTCGCTGCAAATTAAGCTACCAAGGAGAATCAAACGAAAAAGATATCATGAATCATGGAAAAAGGCGAAACAAAAAGGATTTTAAGCTTAAAGCCTCAATACAAAGGCTAAGAAACCGCAAACTCCAATATAATGTACATCGTATTGTCTAATCCCATCCTGCCGAAAACAAGAGTTGAGTAGACCAGAGTGGGCTAATATAAACAATAAGTCACCTCTGATGACTATCACAGGGACTAAATATAGATAATAACAAAACTTATGGATCCATCACATTCAACTTATCTTTTATCATAACACCACATGAACTCGCTTAAAGGCACACAAATAAGACAATTCACAGTTTTCCTTTGACCTCGAAACAAACGATTATTATTCAAAGGAGGTGATGCAGAAAAAACTTGTCAAACCCACAAAAAGGCATCAAAATTGGAGAAGGAAACAGATAACAAAACTTATGGATCAATCACATAACAACTTATCTTTTATCATATGCCACATGAACTAGATCAAAATCCCACTCCCATATAAGACAAGTGGTATGACAATTCACAGATTTAAACGATTCCTATACAAACGAAGCAATGCAAAACTTGTGAAACCCCCACAAAAAGACAAAATTGGATAAAGAATTGGAATTTTTTCTTCATATCGCATCGAAAGTATCAAACTTTTGATATGGGTAATCGAAAAATTCAAAGAGAAGTAACGATCACGAAAGAATCAATTCTGATTATCTCACAAGCTTCAGATCAGATCAGTAATCTGAAATTTAGGATCAAATCATACAAGGATCGAGCAGAAATTTGAAGAATACCTGAAATCAGAGAGAATCAAGCTAGAGAGAGAGAGAGAGAGAATTTCTCACAATTGTGATAGCAATTGAGAATCGGAGTCTAGGGTTTTATAATTTCTAGGGATTGCTTCTTAGGGGGCTGAGAAAGAGCTGGTAGAAAACAAACGGGGGAGTAAATCGAAGATATTTGGTTATGCAATTTGTTGCTTTGTATTGAGTATATATATATATATTATTAGTAGATTGGTGGATCCGTGTTTCGCGCGAAATTTTGTATTATTATTTGAAAAAATTAGAAATAAAATATATTTTTACTTTATTTTTGTTTATCTATATTTTTTTTAATAATTTTTGGTGGATTACATTTTTTATTAATAAAAATTTAATTATATTCAATTTTTTTAAATATTTTGTTCTATCCGCGATACTAAACAATTTTGGTGTATTTCGAAAGAAAAAAAAATTTTGGTTCAATTCTTTTCTTGAAACTCAAAACCGTGTTAAACTGAAAACCGTCTCATCAGTTCCATCACTTGAATCACGTGGATCCTCATTTAAATCAAGATTGACTATACTCCTTCATCGTCAATTCTATCAATAAATATCACGCATAACCGTATCACAACCTTTTTTCTTAAATACCCAACCAAATTTCTCACTTGTCGATCGTTTGCGATAAGAACCGGCGGAGATTCTAAGTTACTAACCAAAGCACTAGGTACATAATTGAATTCCACATTAACCGTACTAGGTTCTATTATGTAGTCTTCGGAAACCATCATCTTTAGTTCTTCAATAGTAGTGGATTTTAAAGTAAGTAAACTACCACATTTTTCTTGATCAACAATAAATTTCCACTCGTTGTTGCAAAAGGATCTCCAAACACCACACGTTACGTAAATCTCCAACATATTTATATACAAAACAAAAAATCAATGAAATATCTCAAATAGAATTCGCACATATCAATTTGTGATACATCAAACAACATATTCGAAAAGAATTCTCTCAAAATTTTGTATTGTTATTTACTGGAACCCAAACATGGGTAGCCAAAAGACAAAACAAAACCACTGATAATTAAACATACAAACAGAACTCAATTTCATTTGCAAGAGAAAATCTTCTTTTCGCCTAGAACTCCAAAATCAGAACAAGAACAGATGTCGTTGGAGAACCTCATAACACCAGTAAAATTCTGAAATAACCATTGTATTGTTATTTACTAATGTAGTTAAAAAGAAATTGTCTAGCAAGACTTTTAATCAAATCATACTAATTATAGGTGTCGGGTTTTATCCCGGTTTGAACCACGAAACAAGCCCATTAAACCAAAAGTCCATATCACACAAGGCCCATGAAGATTAACTATTAGTAGTCAAAAGTCATGGTCGATAGCCAGTAGTCAATATTCAATGGTCAATATTCATATCTCACAATTATTATTTTTTGTGACAACACTCACAATTAATTTAATAATAATAATTAATTAATAAATAATGATAATGAATATCATAATAAGAAACTAATCTATTTTTCAAATTTTATCTTTTATGTTTTAGATATAGAATGAAATCCAAACTTCGTATTTTATATATAGAATGAAATCCAAATTATATTGATTGTATGTTTATGTTTCTATGATTTTTAAAATAATTAAATTCAAATTAATTGATTTAATATATGCATTTCATAATTGGACACATGTCAATTTTTCATATTTTATCAATTAATATCAAGCAATAGAGAGTTGAACTCCATATTTTATATATAGAATAAAATCTAAATTTTGTTGATTTCATTTATGTTTATGATTCTTAAAATAATTACATTCAAATTAACTTATTTTTATGCATTTAATTGTTAGATATATTTCAATTTCTCATATGCTCTTAAATTATATCAACCAATGGAGAGTTCACTTCATCTTTAATTATAGAATAAAATTCAAATTTAATTGATTTTATATTTATGCTTTTATGATCTTTAAAGTAATTAAATTCAAATTAATTAATTTCATATATGCATTTCATAGTTAGGCACATGTCAATTTCACATGTTCTCAAATATTAATAATAAACAATAGAGATTTGAACCCATATTTTATATATAGAATAAAATCCAAATTTTCATTAAGTTTATTTAAGTATTTATTATTTTAAATTAATTATATTTAAATTAATTGATTTTCTATGCATTTAATAGTCAGACACATGTCAATTCCTTTCATACTCTCAAATGTTATCAACTTCATCTTTTATAAATAGAATAAAATATATATTTCATTGATTTATGTTTCTGGTTTTATGATTTTTCAAGTAATTAAATTTATATTAATTGATTATATATATATATATATATGTATTTTTGTTGTTGTCAACCACGTAAATAAATTAAAAGAAAAACTCATGAATTGGTTGTTCGAATTTGGAAGAATAAAGTTTACAACAGAATTACCATTATAGATTTTAGAAGGATGGCTAAACTTTATGCTTTATAATTTAGAAAGCGAAGAATTAAAGAGAACGTAAAAGAGGGAAAACTTTCACGGAGAGTACCAAAATGGTCTAAGAAATTGGAGAAGACATGCCGATTTTTGGGTGAACTAGTTCAGCACAATCAACACAATTTTCGGGTGAAATTTAATACTCTAAAGCAAGTGGTAGTGGCCAAAAATCAATTCTCCTAGACCGCGAAATTATCTAAACTATTCTCACTTGGTCAGTCAAAATGGTGTCATGTTTTTGGTGTGTTAGCAACCTCCGGTGAGTGGACAATTCGACGGTTACACTCACCCTAGAGAGATTAGCCAGGTGGTAAAAACTTGGATCACCCCTTAGTAATAAAAAAAAAAAAAAAATCAACACTCTAGTGCTTGATACCAATTGAAAAAAATGTGAAAAATTGACATATATCCAAACTATTAAATGCATATATAATCAATTTCTCACATGTTCTCAATTGATATCAAGCAATACAGAGTTCAATTTCAAAAAATCCAAATTTTATTGATTTTTATGTAATTATTATTCTGAAAATGATTAAATTCAAATTAGTTGATTTTATTTATAAATTTAACAGTTTGAGACATGTCAATTTCTCTCAAATGATATCGATCAACTGAGAATTCGCTTCATCATTTTATATCTTTGTATACTTGTCCTTTTTTTTTGTTTAACCAAGTTTCATTTCATAATTAGAAGATTACAACCGAGAAAAACACAAGCAGACAATTCCAATATATAAACTCAAAAACTAGAATATATAAGTCAATAACGAACAAGGATAGAGAACCAATCCAACTGAAGAATAGAAGCGCGTAAAAAATGATATCGAAGAAACGACACATAAGCAAATTCCTAACGAAAGTACCACTCATTCCGAGGAGCTTAAACGATTTGGAGATAATCACCTTGACTTGTAATTTTAGACTATCAACTGAAACCTAAGATATCACCTTGACTTGTAATTTTAGACTATCAACTGAAAACTTGTAATTTTGGAGTTCAAACCGGTTCGGTTCGGTTTTGGATAAGAGTGATTTTACCTGATGGGTAATATACTTGAGGACCCGTGGGTATCAGATAATAACCGAACTGATACTCGATCGGGTACCCGAATTACCCAAAAATATTAAATGTATTAGTTGTTTTTTCGTATTACGGATTTATTTTTTGGTATTTCGGATATATTTTTTTAAGTTTTATCGGGTTTATGATATATTTTTAATATTTTGTTTTAGTTTTTTTTCTGGTTTTCGGATAAATTTTCGGATATTTCAGATATATTTTTGAGTTTTCGAATATATTTTGGGTAATAAATATCCAAAACCGAACCCAAAATTTTTCGAGTAAAAAACGGTTCTGAAATTTGAGAACCGAACTGATCCGAAACCGACTAGAACTGAACCGAAACTATTTTGGTATCTAAATGGGTCTAAAAGCTCTCTACCCAAAAAATCTAGAATCGATCGGATTCTATCCGAAACCGAACCGAATACCCGAAAACCCAGATCTACTTATTTCGTTAAAAACTTTTAAAATAAAATATAAAAAAGACACTTAATTGTATTTTTTGCAAACTTATCTAAAATTGTATTTTTTCCTAATTTGATCTGCCAAGCACCTACTCCACCTGACTTGTCTGCAATTTTCTCATTGGAATCTCAGAAAGAAGCCGTACTATATAAACCCCCAAAATCTCACACTTCTTCTTCCTCACTCTCCATCTCTCTTCGTCTTCTCCGCCTCGATCTCTCTCTCTCTAGGATTCATGGCTTCCATGGCTTCTGCATCTACCTCCCTTCAGGCTCGTCCTCTCCAAATGGTCTCTCTCTCTCTCTCTCCTTGATTAGAAATCTCGAATCTCCAAGTTTTTACTGGTTTTATTTTTCCGAGGATTGATCCCATCGTGCTATAGATCTGATTGTTTTTCCTTCGCCTCTGTGATACTTATCTCGATCTAGTTATTTTCCTCTTCTTCAATGGTAGATCTTATTGCAGAATCGATTTGTTTAGATCTTATTGTTGAAATGGCTCTATGATTCATCTTTTGTTTTCTCGAATTTTTAGGTATTTTGGTTCTGCAGAAACTTTTAATCTCGTCGATCTAATGAATGATTTGTTTATTTCCTCTTTTATCTGAATTTGCCTAAGCTCTAGCTTTTCTAAGGAACAAGCTGAACATTGTTAACACAGAGGATTAGTTCGTATATAGATTTAGCTGCTTGTATTCAAAAACGACAAGCTTGTTCTTGTAGATTGTTCGCTGTTTTGGTTATATTAACATCACAAAACTTCTTTCGTTTGTTGTAGAGCAAATGATTTTGCTTTGCATTTCGAGTTTTATCTTCTACTGATGAAATTTTTTTTTTCTGAATATGATTTGCAGGCGATTGCGGTTAATCCAGTTAAATGTTTTAGCCATGGAAGAAGCAATCTTTCTTTTACGCTTCCTCCGCTTCATACCCGCTTGAGTGTTTCTTGCGCTGTAAGCCTTTGTCTTCTCTCTTTATGATGTTTACAATCTTACTTTTACAGATTACAGAAAATGATATTAGAG
>OVAY01002064.1:0-21320 GCA_900406395.1 Kernera saxatilis | reverse complement strand
TGGTTTCTTCCTCTGTTAAAACAGAGATTAAGATTCAAACTAACCTCCACACAGCCCATGTTCAAATAAATTTGGTGGAGCAACATGAGCTTTAGATGTGAAGAAAGACCAAACCTCGCTGGAAAATATGCAGTAAAAAAACAGGTGCTGAATCGTTTCATCTTGAGTGTTGCATAGTAAACAAGCTGCTGGAACCGGAATCCCCCAACTCAACAACCGATCTCGAGTGTGTAACCTTCTCCTTGCCGCTACCCATGCAAGGAACGCATGTTTCAGGATCCTACCTTTGAACCAAATCCCTTTGTGCCAATCAACTTCTTCTCCGGGCGGGTTTAGATGGTGCCATGTTTCTGAGGTTGAGAATCTTGTGGATGGAGGCTTGTCTCCTATCTTCCATAAGAAACGATCATCATCTTGAGAAGGGTCGATGATGATAGGATGAGGTAGACACTGTTTTAGTAACGCAATAATCGGGTTCCTGCTCCTACTCGAATCAATCCACCAATTACCATCTCTAATCGCATCTGCCACCACGGAGTTAACCTGTAGACCATAAATTCTCGGACCCATCTCACCGGTAACCTCAATCAGCGGCCCAAGTGAGGTCCAATTATCCGACCAAAACCTGCAAGAAATTCCCGAGCCAACTTCACAAATAACAAACGGTCACGCCAAATTCCTTAACTTGCAGAGATTTCTCCAAATCCAACTCCCCGCACAGGTTGAGTCCAAATCCCAGAAACAAGACGAACCAAATAGAATAGTAAATTTTGATTCGCGATTACCATTAATTCATCCTTTTTAATTTTATAATTAATTATTGTTCGTAACCCTATCTATCCGCTATATATATTGACCAACCCACGAGGAAGAGAACATCATCGTTTTGTTTGAGAATTATATAACAAACGAAGAAGAAGAAAAAACTCAAAATGAGTGGTAAATGTCCGATCATTGGTCTTAAATGTGTAGAGTGCGAGTGCACTGGCAATATGTGCCGATTTGTATATCCAGGTATTGTTTTATCTTTCTAATAATTTGTTTTTCTTATTTTTTGGGGCCAATAAAAATAGTGAAGTTTGAGTCGTACTTGCACGATAATATGGTATAAAGAATTAGTCTAAATCATCTATCTGTTTAATCTGTCAATAGTTTCGTGCATATTTTGATTATGGTTTAATTTGTATATAAAAAAAAAGTTAAGATCTTAACCATTAACCATAATTAAGAAAAAAATAATTCTGATGCATATTTTGTGCATATTTTGATTGTGGTTTAATTTGTATATATAAAAAAGTTAAGATCACTCGCTGAGCCGTTATCCGGGAAGGGCTTTGCATCCAAAAGTCCGAGAAACGTTGGACTCCTCGTCGTCTCCAGCTTGTAACGGAGCTCTTGAGCCACCGCGATGACTCCAGGTCGAAGCAGAAGTGACTCGACCTCATCCGAGGTCAACCAAGCGGTAAATCCTTCGATTGCTTGATTGTAAAAGTAGATTACTTCAGCGGAGTCTGAGATCGACCGGATGGTGGACTCGTACCACATTGTTTTGTTGTAAAAGTTCATCGGCGTCATCGTATGTGCCATGTGCACGATGTGCGTTGTCCGTTCTGTAAAAACAGAGTGGAAATGGAGAAGAACCAAACGACAGAGGAAAGATGATCGGAGAAACATGTTGTTCTGAATACAAAGGAAAGATGACCAGAGAAACATGTTGCTCTGAATATAGAGTAAAAGATGACTAGAGAGTTTGAAATTGTTAAAAGGTAATTGCGAAAATAGAGAATGAATTTGCAAATACTAATAAATAAAAAAATGTGTACATATATTACCAATGATGGTGAAATAGGTTCGCTCTTGGGCTTGGTACCTGATGCGACCCGATCATTAACCACATACATCATTAGTGGTTAGATGATACTAATGGTTTGGTTATTAACGAGAAACAAAACGACTAAACGTGAAATATCAATCATTATGATTAATATACATTGACTATATATATATATATATCAAATTATGTAAAAATAGTTATTACATATTTTACGCATGATTATGATGCAGTTCATCATTTACTTTCTTACAATTCTGGAAAAACAACTTTATGCTCATGTATGCATTGCAGACTCAAAATTAGAAATACTTTTTTAAAATTTTGAAACAGGAATCAAATATTACAAAAATACTTATAACGATCGAATTTATATACACATATATATGTATATATTAACTCTTTAACCATTATCATAAATAAATATTGATGAACTTTTCACCGTTCTAGAAAAAAAAGAATCTTATGCTCATAAATATACATATACACAATATTAGAAACACTTTATTTCTCAAAAAAATTTAATAGTGGAAACTGCAGAACTGGAGAATTATTTTTACTAGTGACGTCCAACAATACTAATGGTTACTAATGAAATAGAATGTTTTTGTTTTATAGAACGGGGATATCAACTTGAGGTTTTTTCCTGTTAAACTGTATTAATATTCTTCTGAATTCTTTAACAACATGAAGATGGTGGCGATGATCCTTATACGTAGTGTGTATATGTTATACGTGATAGCACTAGCAGTAGCACTTATGGCTCATGTTTTAAAATGTTTAAAATGCTTCGATTATTTAATTAACTGTTTTATATCAATAATTATAATTTATCTGTATATAATTACTGTGGTTTCGATCCAAAGTCATAGATTTATTAAGGAAACCCTAACAAATTATATATTTTCCGAGTTCTATCTAAAATTAGTTGTTCATGAATTATAAAGTTTGTAAAAAAACCATATATTGTTTTGGGATTACCAAGTAAGAAGTTTTGGTCATTTGGATCACAATCTTTTCGAACTGAGAACTGAACACAATAGATTAAGTCATTTTTACATTGTCAAAACTTGAATCGCGATTTTGAATCTTTTTTTATTTATTGACTTTCATATTACGTTAATTAAGATATTTATGCAAGATATTTGATAAAACTAATTTTGGATTTGAACCATTTTTAGATCAAGTCGAGCAGACGGATTTTGGGTTGAATCGACTTCGGTTCGAATTGAACCGGAGTGAGATTACATTTTTTACAACTTGTTTTCATCTAGTATTTCTATTTTGTTTGGCGATCCTAATATCTTCTTTTAGTTTAAAATTTTCATTCAAAAGTTTTAATTTTAAAATAGCTTTAAAAAACCAAACTAAAAGAATTTTGTAAACAGTTAGCTAGAAGAAAGTTCAATACAGAATTTATTTGTATTAAAAAACTAATAAATTGTAATATTTGTTTTGTGTGTTATATTATTATATATCTAGATATGATCCGATAATTTGGACCTTGATATGAATACATAAGCGAATTCATCTGAAGACAAAAGTTATACATAGATAATAAGTAACTACACTTAAGAAAGTCCAACATATGTTTTCTCAACGAAAGGGTCGATTGGTAATTGTCATTTTAGCAAGTTCGTTAGTTTTTTTCAGATGTTAGAGAATGTGACCAGAAAAAATTAAGAACACTAGTATGGGTCTTGATTGTTTGTAAAAAAAACACACACACACACACACTTATAAACGAATCAACAACAATCAGATTCATCACTCCTTATGCCTTAGGAAATAGTAGGTATACAATCCCGATAGATCATACGACTATCGTCACTTAGTTAGAGAATAAGCCAAAGTTTCTTTTGATCTCACATAATCAATGGAAACAATCCAAACCTTATCATTTCTTTGAGTGTATGGTCTGTCTCAACATAAATTTCACATGTTAATTCCGACTTTAAATATTTGAAATATATTTAAAATTCACATAACGTTGTCAGTTATGCCATGAACTTGGACTCGTACAAGTAAGACGAAATGAAATTCTGTTCATACATGAAAACACTGATTGCCTCTAAAGCATTACGATTTGTTTAAACCTCAGCATCACCGATAACTTATACGACATTAAATTTATTTAAAACTAAAAAGACTCATAGCCTCTAAGGCATTACAATTATTTAAACTTTAGACAAACTCAAAACATGCCTCTTGAGGTTATTTTATGTTAACAACGGCTGGGGAGCTAACATTCAAACGTATATATATATGCTTATATAGTCATACTTGGTCAGATAAACTAAAGTTGATAACTTATAGTAGTGTTAAAAAAAATAGTAATCAAATTAAAAATATTAAAGTAAAATACATATTGTTGACAAAAAAAAACATATTAAAGTATCAACCTCTTACTTTTACTGAATTGTTTGTTGTAAGAATAAATAACGGCACATTTAATGTTTTGAGTGATCCTTTTGTTACGTATTTATTATTCTTAAGAAATCATTGTAATCACCTAATTACAATCAGGTTATATAACAAAAAGCCCATTTTAGCAACAGAGCGCAGTGTTTCTTAGTGATGCTACTTAAGCTCTGTGTTTATCTGGTGTGGATGATCCACATGGTAAGAGTTTGTTGAGAAGATCTCAAGCGTACGATTTAAAAGGGTCGCGAGAGAGAGCTTGATGGATTGTTTGGCGTTCGTAGATCAACGACTCAAGCATTCGAATACGCAAAGGATACCATACTACGCGGCGCAGATGATAAAAAAAGCAGATGAGCGCCACGTGGATTTTCTCGGGGCCTGACTCAAAGACCGGAGAATCGGACGGTCAAATGACGAAGGAAGGTAAATAGTGGGCACAGAATTCTACACGTTGTTGTTTTGCTGCACACACTCTTTTTTTTTTTTTTTNTGCCCCCCCTCTTTTTTTTTTTTTTTTTTTTTTGACATTGCTGCACACACTCTTTAAGTCTTTTTCATTTGTTTTTTTGGTCAACATATTCCTTTTCTTTTCAAGTATTTCCTTTAGTTTTTTTTTTTTATCATATATATATATATTTTTTTTTATCTTTGATCTATACCCTTCATTATTAATTGATAATATTTAAAATTATACTAGCGTTCAACTTTATATAAGAAAGTACATAGTATGATATCATTTAGATAGAGGTGAATAATTATAATTTTTTTAAAATTAAAATTTGTAATACTTTTCATTGTTCATCAACAACTAGTGATAGTGATAGTGATAGTGTGATACGTAATAATGGCTATGGATGCCATGTTAATAACATTTCTAATTTTCTATCGTAAATGGAAAAAAAAAAAAAAACTGGTCACTAAACATTTTAACAAATTTCCAAGATTTCTCGAATAAAATAAGAAAATCATAATAAACTTCTCATATTTAGAAATCCGTATATAAAATAATTGATACATATCAAAAGAAATCCATATGGGTTTGAAAAAGTTTTAGTAAGCAACAAAAGAGCACACACTGGAGAAAAAAACCAATCGACCCATCTCAAACACTCTTTGAGACATCTCTCTCTCTCTCTATTGAGTCCTCATTCTGCTGCTTTCTGCTGCCCTGACTTGCGCGAAATACGGGTGAGCCTGTCAATCATCAAACCTTAGCTTACTAATCTCATCATTCGTGTAAACAAAACACAGATTCTGATCAAAAGCAGACTAAGAAAGAGCCCTCGCTGAGTTATGTTCTGCTACGTACCATTGCTTCTTTTGCAGTTAATCTGTCTTGATGATCATACCGGAGTAGCTTGTCCAGGTAATCAATCGCCTGCATTGGAAAACAAGTTACAACTCGGGAGAGAAGAGTGGGAAAAGATCAAAGAGGTATTTGTATTTCCAAAGGAATAAAGAGAACAAGTAGTAAACCTCAGGTGAGACCAAATGCCGATTGTCAGCGTTGATGAATTTGGACCAAGGCTTCCTGCTATGTCTGTGGAAACATCCCAACAAGTCATTCAGGAGAATTAGTCATCGGTATTGCTCTAATCTTACTCTTTCACTATAAGAGGATATGTTTTTTCTGCTTACCTTCCAACAAGTGCCTCTAATTGAGCATCAAGTTCTAACTGATACTTATTCAGATATGCATTCAATTCATCGGTTCCAAGGACCTGAGTCAAGAGTCAAAACATATACTTTTAAGTTTTAAAGATGTGAAAAAACCACTTAATGCCCTCTAAAATTCTAACGTTTAGCCACACAACTGATTACCTTGGCAATTTTGACGAGCTGATCCTGGTTGTCATGGCCATAGAAGAAAGGTTCTTTGCGGAATATCTATGAGAAAAGATAATTAGACACATCAGATGACCATAATATATATTTGGAAACATTCTGAAAAGGAATCTCCAAATGATCATATAATTGTAAGATACTCACCATCCCAGCAAACATGCAACCGAGGCTCCACATGTCCAAGGAATAGTCATAGTCCTGTAAATCCACTAGAAGTTCGGGTCCCTTGAAGTATCTGATATAATAGAAAACATTTAATCGAGCTTAGCTACAGACAAAGACTACATATTACTCTTGGTTAAGGAAAAAAAAATGGGATAGCATACCAAGTTATTTAGAAAGCATACCTTGAGGCCACACGGACGTTATACTCTTTTCCAGGATGATAAAACTCAGCGAGACCCCAATCAATTAGGCGAAGTTTGCGCAGCTCATGGTCAATCATGACATTGTGTGGCTTGACATCTCTATGCATTATACCTTGTGAATGGCAGAAGTCCAGAGCCTGCAGAAATTCATAGGAAAATTGCAAAGTTATCTCTGACCTTAATTCGTTCTGGGCAATGAAAACTACAAGAATCAACATGAGAAATTATATATATACATATATATATGCAAAAATCACCTTCAGCAGCTCATAGATATAGTATCGGATGTCATAATCAGTCAAGGTAGGATACAGAACTTTAAAGTCTGTGCTGTTAACATACTCAAATATCAAGCTCGGGGTTTTTGAGTGCTGATCTCTGACAACATCAAGCAGCTTGACAATATTTGGCCCTCCACAGAGATTCTGAAGTATCTTAATCTCTCTTCTAATCTGTTAAGAGGTCATATAAATTCAGAAAGGCAACCCAAAATAAAAACTGATTTAAGGCAAAAACCTAATCTTTAAAAGCAACAGCACTCTTTGCTGAATAATCTATCTATAGAAAGCTCAGTCTTTAATTTCTTTTGCTACATAAAGGTGAATTACAGCAGCAAACAACGCAGAGTAAGTAAACTCAATATAATTCTTTTATAGTCACCAATTGAAGTTATGTAGACACTCACCTTCTTTTTCTTAACTGGCTTGAGAATCTTGATTATGCACTTCTCGTTGCTGTTCATGTTTATGCCCTCAAAAACCTCACTGTATTTTCCACGCCCCACCTTCCTGACTACCTCGTAATCATCTTGCTCCCTGAGAAGGAAACACAGAAGAAGCTTGAAACTTTTAACAAAAGTATCATCACCTATAATGAACAAATCATAAGAACCTATCATATGAAGGAAGAACCAAGTAAACCTCCTCAAACAGATAAAAAACCAAGAACATCAACAGCTAGAAAAGCTCAATATCTACACCACTTGTATCACTTCCATAAGATTCAATTTTAGCTGGAAGAGAATCCAGAGCTTGGAATCAACAATCATGAATGATAAGCACCGGAAAATTAGAACAGAACTATAGGAAAGTGAACGCAGCTAAAATCAAAATCACAAACCGAAGAAAAATCGGGTCTCCTATAATCTAAATTTCAGTTTGATCTCAAATAAACATGAAACCCAATAATCCCGCTATGCGTGACGGCGAAAGCGAATAAAAGTGAGAGGAGCTCTTAGGTTTTTTTTTCCTCTATTTTGTAAAACAACGATCTTACCCCCACTGAACATTGAGCGATTCGTAATCCCAGTACTCCTTGGGTCGGATCACGTTAACGTCGGTATAAACACGAGCTTTCGACATCGCTCGCCGGACGGTGGAAAGAGAGATCTCGTCGAGAGAATCGGGATCGAGGCAACGACAGAACCTGCTACCAGCGACGTATGAATCAACGGTTCCGGTGGTGACGACGGAGGACGGTATGATAGGAGAATGCGCCAACGGCGCACGAAAGATGAAGATGGCGCACAATAACAGGAAACTTCGAAGATATGCGAAGGGAAAGTAGGGGAAGAAGATAAGGCGCATGTATCATTCAGTGCGCTCTCCCGCGCTGGATTATTTCCCTTAGTGGAGAATACACACTGATGTGGTGGAAAAGAAATGAATAGTTTTATTTTTATGCAAAATAAAAAGAAATTATAATAAAACGGTGCGTTTTGGCTCAACCCTAAGTAGATTCAAACTCGTTTTCTGGTTTTGTTCATCGCTTTGCGCCTCTCTCTCTCTCTCTCTCAAACTCTCAGGTAAGCTTCTTCAATTTCTTCTTGAAGCAAAAGTGCTTTTGAATCGTTTCTTAGACTTAAATTTTCTCCCTTTTTGATTTATAAACCCTAATTGTTGAAAATGTTAACCTTTATTAGTCGTGATTTAATCGTAGTCTAGTTTTTGCGCCGGCTCTGTAACTTAGGAACCCTAATTTTCGTGCTGTCTTACAGTTTGCGAACCCTCAGAATCTCAAAGAAATCAGTAAACAATGGGGAAAAAGAAGTTCATCGATAAGAAAAAGGCGGCGACTTTCGAGTTGTGTCCTCGTGATACATCAGACCCAAGATACAGTGACGCACCGGGCGGTGATAAGGTCTTCCTACGAGTCGATCAGAACCCTGTAAACATCCATGGTTTCGTTGAAGAAGGAGACAACTCTCAGTTCGAAGATGCCCCTGAAGATTTGGCTTATGGTTACTCCAGTTTTGGGGATTCGAGTAATCCATTACCTGCTGATGTGAGGAAGGAGATTTTGGAGTTAGGGTACCCTGATGATGGCTATAATTACTTGGACCATTTGAGAGAGATTAAGAACACTGGTGGTGGCTCTAATTTCTATGCAAACCCCAAGTTTGAGATTGATCAGCTACCTCGTGATGTCAAGGCTTATGATGCGTCTCGTGTTAAAATCTCTGCTATGTTGAATGAAGAAGCTAATGATAAGTCGATGTATACTGTGGCGTCGAAGACTGTGAATGTCAAGGTGCAGAAAGCTATTGATCCTGAAGTGGCTGCGTTGCTAGAAAACAGTGATGGATCTGAGTTTGGTTCAGATGTTGAGGATTTGGAAGAGGATTTTGTTATTCAAGCGAATCTTACCCAACAGGGAGAAGCTTCTGGTGCGAGCAATAACGAGCTCGAGTTTTCTGAAAGACCTGTGGCTAGGGATAGAGAAAGTGTTGGGTTGACTCATAAACCTGTGGCTGAAAACCCGAGAGTTCCTCGTCAAATTGATGAGTTATTTGATCAGCTCGAACTCAATGAATATGGAAGTGACAGTGACAATGATGGTTACATGGCTGAAGATGGAGAAGAAGAAGAGTTCACGGCTCAAAGCGTTCAGAATCTTATTTATGAGAAGCCGAAAGATTATGAGCTTGAAGAAAAATATATGAACCCTGCGGATATATTGAAGAACAGTGACTCTGTAAAAGATAAGGAGGAACTGGACTCTGCTGCTCATATTATCCGTCGCTGTGTAGAATATGCTGAAAATTTCGAAAACGGGAATGAAGATGAATTCGTAGAGGTGGTGGAAGAAAGCAGCGATGAAAGCGAGAAGTGGGATTGTGAAACCATAGTCACAACATACTCGAATCTGGATAACCATCCTGGTAAAATCTATGCTCCAGAGACAGCTAGGAAGAAGAAGCTGAGTGAAACAGTAGCTAAAGCATTGAGTGCAAATGGTAAAATCATATCCCTCCAAGGGAAAGAGAAGCTACCGGTCGAGTTTTTACCCGGTAGGAAAGCTGAACAAACCGGTGTCAAACCGGCAATCCCGAAAGCTGAAGCGATCAAGAGGAAGACTCATGGTCAAGAGTCGAAAGAAGAGAAGAAAGAGCGAAAAACTGCTGTAAAAACCGAAAGGCGAGAAGCAAGGAAGATGAAGAAAGAGGTAAAGGAGCTGTATCGCGGTGAAACGCAGCGAGCTCAGAGAGCTGTTGCTGTTTCTGGTCCATCTTCAATTCATCTTTAGTATGTTACAAGGTGAAACAAAACAATTCTCAGTTAAAAACCAGTTCTTTTTTCTTCTATCATTTCGTGTAATATTTTGTGTTTTGCTGTTTCCATCAAGATTTGAAAATCTTGGAATCGTTTTTATGGATGTGGACGTCTTTAATATTATTTATTACTATTACTAGTCAAGTCTCGAGAAAGTGATAGAGCAAAAGACACCATTTATAGCAAAGATTAAGTTGTGTCTCAATCAAAAATTCAATTATCAAACGAACTATGTAGATCTGGTAAATATAAAAGCTTTGTAGGGATACAAGATTTATGTTCTGTCACAAAAATCCAACCTGTGCAAGCGTATGCTTATTCTCCCTCTCTTTTTTTTCTCTTCAGTCTTCATGAATCTGTGAAACGTTCTATATAAAGCTGTATGGACCATAAAATTTTGGAATTATTGATAGTACAAAATTAAAAATCTTGAAACTTGGAGAAAGAAGCAAACAATAGAAGATTGATGTACCTTCATGGCCATTTCTTTATTCAGATTTTGATCGGTAAATACAAAATTCTATTGAGTCTGACTCATAGTGATCATTTATGTTGTCGGCGACACAAAATTTTGCGACGGTCTCACAGTTAAGTATTTCAGACTTTCACTATTTGGCGGTGTGATCGATCAAAGATTTAATTTTTTTGGAAAAATATTTGTGTTTGCTTTATTTGGTTTATTACGAAAAGACGTCTCAGTTCTACAAGGATCCCTACCTCTTCGAAGTTTGTACCACATACTCCAAAAACAGTCTCAACAACTCTCAATCTTGAACCTTTCCTGTTAATTACGTAAATACCCTTCATCCCTCTCGCTCTTGTGTGCTCTGATGGAGATAATTTGGGTATTTCGTAGTTTCATTATAGGAATTTGGATTAGCGAAAATAAAAGGAGGAGGAACATTTTTTGGTGGATCATTTTCTTCATCGTCTCTTTTGATTACGTGTAAAGATTGCAACTTGAAATGATATTTGTATATAAATGAGTTGTATCGAGAAGGGTCTTTGAAGTAGTAGTTGTAAGGTTGATTTCTTGAGCAAGAAGAAACTGATCACCAAGTGTTCGTGTCAAATGTCCGCAAAGAAGAAGGAGCTTCTGTCTTCAGCTATGAAGAGAACTAGTGAATGGTTTCTCACTCTGTTCCTATATTTTCTTCTTCTTTTGTTATAAAATGTAAAAATCGAATCTTTTTTTCTTTTTCTTACACAACCGGTTTCAGGATTTCTTCTCAAGAACTTCCTAGTGACGTCGCTGTTCACATAGGAGAAACTTCGTTTTCACTCCACAAGGTAAGTTTTTTAGATCTACAATAATTTACACACGGTGAGATCACTTTTCTTATACAGAGTCTTGGTCCTAATCTGCAGTTTCCACTTGTGTCAAAATGTGGGTTTATAAAGAAACTTGCTTCTGAATCAAGCAATGATTCGAACATTACCGTTATCAAATTCCCAGATTTTCCCGGAGGCGCAGAAGCCTTTGAGCTAGCCATCAAATTCTGCTACGGAATAAACTTCGAGATGAATGCAGAGAACAGTGCGATGCTGCGTTGTGCAGCAGAGTATCTAGAGATGACAGAGGAACACTCTGTTGGAAACCTCGTGGAGACAACAGAAGCTTACTTACACGAAGTGATCCTCAAGAGTTTATCGAATTCGGTGAAAGTTCTGCGGAGATCTGAGGATTTGTTGCCTATAGCCGAGAGAGTGAAACTCGTGAGCCGGTGTATAGATTCAATTGCTTATGTAACTTGTCAGGAGAGCCAGAGGAAAGAGGATATAGTTGACTGGTGGGCTGAGGATTTAGCTGTTCTAAGGATTGATATGTTTCATCGTGTCTTGATTGCGATGATGGCTAGAGGGTTTAAGTCATACGCGCTTGGTCCAGTGCTTATGCTCTATGCTCAAAAAGCTCTTAGAGGGTTGGTGAGATTCTTGATTTTTTTTAACAGAACAATGTGTCTTCTTTTACTAATTTCAGAGAAAGAAAAGACTAATGAAATGTCGGTTTCTCTTTTGGGAAACGAAGGACGTTTTGGGGAAAGGGGCAAAGAAGATGGAGGCGGAACAAGAACATGAGAAAAGGGTGATTCTTGAAACAATTGTGAGTCTTCTTCCGAGAGAGAGAAACGCAATGTCAGTGAGCTTTCTTTCTATGCTTTTAAGAGCTGCGATATACCTCGAAACCACGGTAGCTTGTAGGCTTGATTTGGAGAAGAGAATGGGATTTCAGTTAAGACAAGCGGTGCTTGATGATCTCCTGATTCCTTCGTCCTCATTGAATGGAGACAAGACGATGTTTGATGTTGATACTGTTCAACGCATACTCATGAACTATCTTGAGTTTGAAGTTGAAGGAAACTCCGTTGATTTTGCCAGTGATATCGGTGAACTGATGGAGACTTATCTGGCTGAAATTGCTTCTGATAGAAAAATAAACTTGGCGAAATTCATCGGGTTGGCTAAATGCATTCCTGAACAGTCTAGGTTTACTGAAGATGGGATATATCGAGCCATAGACATCTACCTCAAGGTATACATTTTGCTACCTCAATAAGCTTTAACATTTGCTTCAAGACTGAAACTTTTGCTGATTAAAGCTTTTAACATTTGTAGAATGTTGTGATCCATATCTTGGAAAGTTCAAAGATTTTGTGGGTTTGAATCATATGATCGAAAAAAAAAGAGATCTCTAGTCTCTACAGAACTTGATGAAAACTCTTTACTTGAAACTTGAAAATGTTGTTAAATCTTGCTGTGTAGGTACATCCGAATATAAGTGAAGTGGAGAAGAAGAAAATTTGCAGCTTAATGACATGTCAAAAGCTATCGCAGGAAGCTTGTGCTCACGCAGCTCAAAACGAACGTCTCCATGTACATACCGTAGTTCAACTTCTCTACCACGAGCAACAAAGTCTCCGCCAAGTTTTAAGTGATTCAGATTCTCCAGCAACCGCAACCTCAACCTCAACCGCATCAGAAATTCTTCCTCCTCCTAAAGTAAGCTCCTACAACAATGAGCTCTCCAAACTAAACCGTGAAAACCAAGACTTGAAGCTTGATTTGCTCAAAGTGAAAATGAAGTTCAAGGAGTTAGAGAAGGAGAAAGCTTTTGAAGTCATAAGTGGTTCGGATTGTTCTCCGGTTTCAACTGCTTCGGTGGTTAAGCCTCCATTACAAAGAAAGTCATTTATAAGCTCTGTTTCTCGGAAACTCGGAAAGCTTAACCCTTTTGGCCTGACACAAGGACGAATCAAACCACCTAAAGACCGAAGACACTCTATCTCTTAGAAACAATCCATAAGCACTTGTTCTTGTTGATGGTTTTCAATTCCTGAATTGATATTTGATTGTAAATAGAATAAATTTCCATCTTTTTTTTTTTTTTTTTTGAAACTGGATAAATTTCCATCTTTGTTAATATTAGGGATACACAATGCATATGTAAAGCATCTGCTAGCTTTTATTCAGTTTCTTCATTCCCCCAAATCAACTTGAATTTTCTCTTACCGTTCTGCTTATGTAATTTGATGGATTACATTGATCTTGTTTTACACAATGATCAAAATCAATATCCGTTGAGTTTTTAGTATTTTTCATCTATGCAACATCGGTAGTAATGTTATTAATTCCGAAACTTTCCCAGTTTCCTGGAAACTTTTACATGTTTTTAGATATTTTACGTGTTTACTAGTAAAAATATGGTTTTTTTTTTGAGAAAGGTGTAAAAATATTGTTTTTTTTAGAAAGGTTGAAAATTTATTTTTCATCTTCCTTATTTGAATCGTTTTGTTTTTTTCTTATCTTGTTCCTACATAGTGAAATGTCAACCCTAATCCCCCAACATGATAAATCTTAACTTTAATTTTAGAAAACTCGTTGAACATCATAAACGCTTAATTACATGTTACTTGCATGCATGACGTCGGTTACGTACGTTTCTCCTTTGTTATTACCAATGCAGAATATGTAAGAGACAGGAGGACAATTTTTTATCCCGGAAATTTTAATATTAAGTTCATCATCACCAAATAAAGATATAAACAATACTCTCACCAAAAAAAATAATATATATACTCTCACACAAGGATAAATTAATTAACATAATTAACAGTTTAATTTCTTCTTTGCCTCCTCTATTTGTTCTTGCATCGCACCAGAAGAACAAGACGACTAATAATACGAATCTCGATTGACTCCATTGGTAGCATGTGGCTCTTGCATCTCGTATCCATGAGTATTGTACACGACTCCAAAAGGATTGGTGGTCATCATGTTGTTCCAAGGAGACATCTCTTGATCCCATGAATCTTGAACGTAAATCAGGTTGTTCTCCATCTCCAATCTTGTGGAAGACATGTCACCACAAGAATCTATCATCATCTCCTGTTGTTGTTGTGGTTGAGTGATGTCGGCTTGTTGATTAAAGATTCCATCTTGGTTAACAAACTCATCTTCCATGACTACAAGGTGGTTGTTTATGCTCCCTGAATCTTGACCTTGAGGAGGAAGAGGAATCTGTGGATATTGTTGTTGAGTGGCCTTATCATCATCGTCTTCTTCTAGCATATTTTCGAGCTCATCAGCATATTCCTTCATGTCTTGTAGTTCCAAGCCCTCTCCTTCACCAGCAGGGGTCATGTTTTGAACCGGGAATCTTGAGTCTTGACCTTGAAGAGGAGAGATCATGTCTTGATCCCTTGTGAATCTTGAATCTTGATCCTGAAGAGGAGGAATCAGTGGCTGTTGTTGATGGGTAAAATCAAGGAGTTCAGCTATGTCAAACATCAACCTATCATCGTCTTCTTCTAGCATAAGCATATTTTCGAGCTCATCAACATATTCCTTCATGTCTTGTAGTCCCAAGCCCTCTCCTTCACCAGCAGGGGTCATGTTTTGAACCGGGAATCTTGAGTCTTGACCTTGAAGAGGAGAGATCATGTCTTGATCCCTTGTGAATCTTGAATCTTGATCCTGAAGAGGAGGAATCAGTGGCTGTTGTTGATGGGTAAAATCAAGGAGTTCAGCTATGTCAAACATCAACCTATCATCGTCTTCTTCTAGCATAAGCATATTTTCGAGCTCATCAACATATTCCTTCATGTCTTGTAGTCCCAAGCCCTCTCCTTCACCAGCAGGGGTCATGTTTTGAACCGGGAATCTTGAGTCTTGACCTTGAAGAGGAGAGATCATGTCTTGATCCCTTGTGAATCTTGAATCTTGATCCTGAAGAGGAGGAATCAATGGCTGTTGTTCATCTATGTCAACCATGAATCTATCATCCCTCTCAATGTTTTGTAGTCCCAACCCCGAATCCAGTTCCACTCCGGAGACGATGAGAGCATTTGAGACCATATTGTTTTTGTCGTCTTTGTTCTCAAGCGGTGGTTGCTCAACGATGTTATTGTCTCCGTTGTTGATCTCTGGGTGGAACTGTGACTGGTCAACTTTAACGGCGATGCCTTTGACTTTCTTATTCTTCTCAGCACGGAGATGGCACAAGACCACTTCTTGGAACTCAGCATCCTTCTCACTCGCAAGCCAATACTCCGTCATACACCAACCTGTGGCTTTGGTGTTTCCTTTCTTCTTTCCGTCGAGTTTCATGTGGTACGCGAGTTCTCTTTTGTATCCGATCACAACCTTATTGTCACCGTCGAGGATCTTCTCCTTTCTGCCGGTGGCTGACCAAGTCCCGCCGTAGCTGCCTCCTCTTCCGGGAACTGTACGCATGGGTACGTTTCTAGATCGACGTTTCCTAACATCAAAGTAGAACCATTTCTTCTCTTTGAACTGATCATTCTTGACGTGCGGAAGAAGCCATGGCTCGTATTCGTAAAGTTTGATGTCTGTGATGAAACCGTCTTTGCCTGTATCGACTCTGTTGCGCAGATAGTACCCCACCAACCTCTCGTCCGTTGGAGAGAATTTGAAGTCGCTCGGATCAGCAGCCATCGTAACTCGAACTTGAGGTCGCTCGAAACAAAACCCTAGGTATCTTTCGTTAAGAGAGGGTGAAACCTTGTAAGTAACAGATTCTTCTTCTTCTTAACCTTGTAAGAAACAAAGAAATAGATTCAACTTCTTGACGTAACAAACTAAATATTTTCTTATTCTTTCCTATTCTTGAAATCTGATCTATTTTTATTAGATTGAGTTTGATATTACTCTCGATTTTTTTTTTTTAATAATTATTTGGATTTTTATATATATACTAGAAATCTAGAATAGCTCTAATATCTTTGTTATACTCGATCGTGTATTGATCCCAAATACAAAACAGAGGAATAGAGAGAAAACTGATATTTCACAGTTTCATATCACAATTTAACTGTACTAATCTATCCTTATTAAGCACGTAAAACCTCTTATTTCTGTTTTTGTGTTGCATTTTATAAAGTGTCCATTTCTTTTCCTGTCTATTTGGAAAGTGACACTAGTATTACTAACTTATTATATTTTGACTCACCAAGTGAAATAAATTATATCTGAACCATCTTGATATGATCTATATTTTGTTATTTTATTACCATAATGATAAAAGATAGGAAAAATTATAAATGAACATTTTTTTTTTAGATTTATCTATATATGCCTTTGTTTTTGGGATTTGCTGATCTAATCTTTATATTAATCTAAATCCGATTGTGCCCTTGATTTTCTGTATAATATTTTTTTTTTCAACTTTAAATTGATATTTTCGTTGACCACATAAATGGATTGTCAAATCCTCTTTCTCAAGTGGAGGTTTCCTTCAGGGTTTATCTAAAAATCCCTAAATCAAAACTGGTCTTGTACTATTTTCTCAATCTTTTGATTTTCAGTTCCTCTGTTTATGACTAAGAAATCAGTCGATGATTCATCTTCCTCTGTTAAAGAATGTAAAATTCTTCTCATTACAAAACTGGTTTCAGGATTTCTTTTTTTCTTTTTTTGGTAAAAATTTCAGGATTTCTTCTCAAGAACTTCCTAGTGACGTCGCTGTTCACATAGGAGAAACTTCCTTTTCACTCCGCAAGGTAATTTTTTTTCTAGATCTAATTTATACACAGTGAGATCACTTTTCTTATACAGAGTCTCTGTCATAATTAATCTGCAGTTTCCACTTGTGTCAAAATGTGGGTTTATAAAGAAACTTGCTTCTGAATCAAGCAATGATTCCAACACTACCGTTATCAAATTCCCAGATTTTCCCGGAGGTGCAGAAGCCTTTGAGCTAGCCATCAAACTCTGCTACGGAATAAACTTTATCTTCCTAGGACCAATACCTAGAAGACTATAATGGTTTCCAAGTTTTACGCCTCCCTTATGTAGAGGATGAACGTCAATTCTCCATGTACATTTATTTTCCTATATATTGATAAAGATGGATTGCCTGCTCTGCTTGAGAAGATTGGCTCCAAACCAGGATTTCTTGATAACCATATTCCACGACACCGTATACCAGTGGATGCTTGTAGAATTCCAAAGTTTAAGTTCTCTTTTGAAGGATATGGGGCTGACTTCACTTCACCGTTTACTCGTGGAGGTAGTCTAACTGAGATGGTTGATTTGCCTACCATGGCTGAGAATTTTTACGTCTCAAGCATTCTTCATAAAGCTTGCATTGAGGTGGATGAAGAGGTAACTGAAGCTGCAGCAGTTTCTGTTGCATTCACAGCGATGTGTTCGCCATATCAGCCGGAAAATCCAGCTTTCGTAGCTGACCATCCATTTCTATTCACGGTGAGAGAAGACAAGAGTGGAGTGATTGTGTTCATGGGTCAAGTTCTTGATCCTTCAAAACATTGACTGAACTGTTGGTGGGTGTGGGAGAAAACATTAAGCAGCGCATGTCGTTAATTTTCTTATTTTAACTTGATGTTTTGCAAATAATTAAAATGATGCTTCTCTGGTTTGTAGGAGCAGAATTACAATACTTGGCGTTTTTCTTTTCCATGATGCATTTCTTTTCAAGTTTGTAGGAACGTTTCTTCCAATCTTTCTATTGAAAAAATAAAAAGCAGATTATGTTTTCGTAAAAAAGTTTTGTGTTCAATTCTTTTTTAGCTTGTGTCTATTTCTAGTTTGGTGGAATTGGGTTTGTAAAACCAGCCACTGAGTAATCAAGTTTTAAGCAATTCAGCTTTCCAAATTAAACCGCGAATACCAAGACCTAAAAGCTCGAGTTGCTCAATGTGAAAATGAAATTCAAGGAGTTTGAGAAGGAGAAAACTTTTGGAGTCATGAATGGTTCAGATTGTTCTCCTGTTTCATTTGCCTCCATTACCAGAAAATCATTATAAGCTCTGTTTCTTGAAAAAACTCGGAAAGCTTAATTAAACGTTGTTGCCTCACACAAGGACGAACTAAACCAACTAAAGGACAAAGAAACTCTATATCTTAGAAACAATCCATAAACTCTTGTTCTTGTTGAGGATTTCCAATTTCTTGTTTATGGTTTGATCATGTTTGATTGTATATGAATATATTTTCATCATCTTCTTCAATGTCTTTGAGTTCGATCAGTATTGAGTGTAATCTTAAAGTCATAGAGCAATCCTCATGAATATATTTTCATCTTCTTCTTCAATATTAGAGATAGACAATGCATATATGTGTGTACGTATATATAGAACATTTATACCTTTTTTGGGGGAAAATGAAAAGATTTGGAATAAAACAAGGAAAGTAGTTGGAGATGCTTGAAAGAAACAATTCTTGTTCTTGTCCCAAAACTATAGAGTAAAGAACACTCTGAAATTACCAAAATAATAAGAGGCTATCCAATAGAGATTAAGCTTGGAAAATAAGAAACAGCTTCACCCAGACGATCAACTCTAAAATATAACCAAGAAGAGTAATTAGTCTAGTATCTTGTACCACTAAACCTGGATGTATAGCAGAGTTGTCATGAAGTAATAACTTTCCTTGGTCAAAAATCGCGACCGGTGTTATTGGACGAGTTGGTTTACGAAACCAGAAAGAAGCAATGCCTAGATCTATACTAAACGTTTTCTCCCATGTCTTGTGTGTATTCATTGTCCATATCTCTTGACTGTTGCCTTTTATCTCTGATACACAGAAACGGCTGTTCAAACTGCACATGATTACGTGATAAGGAGATGCATGGAGAATCGGAGTTTCTGACATTACTTGAAAAACTTCTGTTTCAAGATCGAAACATAGTATCTTTACTTCTTTTTTAATCCAGTCGACGGTGAACCAATAAAGTGATCCATCAACGTATACAGGACGCCAGCGATCACAAATCCCATGTGTTGCGCCGATTACGTACCTCCAAGTGTTGGTGTTAAAATCAAGAACCTCGCATGTAGTAGGGCCACGAAGGTCTTCATCGAAGGAGTTATATAACCAGACCACCTTGTATTTGCCTGTCGAGATATCTTTACCGAATCCGAGAAAACTTATTGGGATGTTATCTGTAAGAGAGCAAAGCAAAAATCATTGATCATGGATATATATATACTAATTGACCCTAAGAAAAAAAAAACAAATTCAAGTGAAACTTACTTTGATTTAGATTTCGTCTAAGACGATTAACTTGTTGAATTTTAAAAATTTAGTATATGGATCCTTTCAGAATGCGAAGAGCCTAACATCAATGTCCTCAGATATGAGTATGTGTTTAAATCACCATAATCATCATGGGCGTTGCGAGTACCACAAAGAAGTATATCGGGATTCCGTGACTGCGCTCGAGTGAGATGTTTTGACGCAAAGTATTGTGATGTAATCGTTGAGTTCCATAGTCTCGAAACGGATTTGAATCTAAGCAGAGGTTTCACCGGAAGTCTCTGTAAAATGTCTTTTACAAGAAGGGCACGAGATCCATATCGTTATATATTATCCCTCTTAGCTTTTGTTAGGTTTTTTTTTTTTCTCTCCGGTGATGAATGTTATTTTACTTGCTTCTCTGTATATAATTACTAGATTATGACCCGCATGATATGCTGGTTTTTAATAATAATTGTTTTTATATATAATTAAAAAAATAAGTAAGTATATGTTGCAATATGTTTATATAACAGATTAATATTCGAATAATACACAAATTTATAATAATAATTATATATATATATATATATATATATAATTAAAAAATAAGTAAATATCTTCTGTTGGTAACCAGTTGAATATGATCAATTTTTGAAGAACGGATACTATAATACGACGATAAATGAGATTTTGATCTAATTGATTTAGAGTTAAATAATTTTGATCGACTTTTTGAACCTTCAAACTCTTTTTTTTTTTTAATTTGATATCAGTAAAGAAGAGAATAAAAAAATAAAAGCACACAATTGAATTTTGAACTAAAAATCTTATTTATAACGATATATAGAGCATATTCCAAAACAAATTTTCTTTTTTTTTCCATCACGTTACTTTTTTGTTGTTTTTACAAATTTGGTCATTTTACTTTTTAGATAAATAACATGCTATATATAAATATTTATATTCTTTTTTTTTTTCTGAATTTTCTCCACCACTTTGCTATTATTTCCTTTTTTATTTTTTTTATATTTTACTTATTTATTTTACTTGGTTTTATACTATTATACAAATTTTCCTTTTATTTGTTTTTTTTTTTTACAAATTTGGCCATTTTACTTTTTAGATAAATAACATACTACATAAAACAAAAATTTATTCTATTATTTCTTTTTTTTATACTTTATACTTTGCTATTATTTTCTTTTTTTTTATACTTTACTTATTTATTTGACCAATTATGTTGATATTATATTATTTTACTTATTTTTTTTACCAATTATGTTAATACTTTTCTCTTTATTAGATACAAACTCGCGCATGCGCGGACAATAAGCTTTGTTATGATTTAAATTAAGTTTTTAAATTTAATGTTGGCTAATTTTTTATATCTTAGGATTTCAAAATATTATAATGTGATGAGAAATTATATTATCAAATATGATTGTTTTGTACGGCTAAATTTAGATTTAATTTTTTATTTTTTTAACAATTACTTAATATTATAAATAATTATTAAATAAATATAAAAAAAAAAAAATTAATAACAAAATTATAGTTTGAGATCGCATGCCAATATATCAGTAATAACAAAGTTTTGTCAAAAAGAAAACAGAGTTTGGTTTGGTTACATTTTTCGTTTACTTTCTTTTATTTAATATAAATTATTTTTATTGAAAAATTTGAACCTATATTTTAATTACATAAACAAAAACGTTTTAAAGTGTTTTTACATCAATAACAATACAAAAAAACAAAAAATCAGTTGAGTATTTATTAGATCAAACAAAAAAATAGAGATGTCAA
>OVAY01002063.1:0-21338 GCA_900406395.1 Kernera saxatilis | reverse complement strand
CAGCTCAAGAAGGTTTCTTTCAAGCATTTTATCAAACACCTTTCGGGAATGGAAAAGAAACTAAGTTTTAGATTAAGAGGATTAAGCTTAATCTAGCATTAAGAACAACCTAAATGAAGGAATCTAAAGGAATCTTAGTCTAAGCATCACAAATCAACCATCAATCCATCCTAATCTACCAAACCCATAATCCAAAGATAAAACTACTCACACATAATATCCAAGCAAGTACAAATAGATAAACAAGAAGACATAATCATATAAATCAAAAGAAGATAGAGTTTAGAAAACTTCTAAAAAATACACAAGTAGAGGATGAGAGCATCTCAGTCTGAGAGTAAAGTAAAGACAAAGAAATGACAAAGACTCTTGAACATGTAAAACTGAAAGAAAAACATCAAGAACATCTCTCTCAAGAACTCTCTTCTTCTCCCCTCTCTTCTCTTCTTCTCCAGCTCCAATTATTGCTCTCTGCTCATTTTTCTCTGTTTTGGTCGACATATCCATCAGTGGAGGAGACAAGAGGCCCTTAAAATCAGGAATGGAGGATCCCAAAACCCAAAGTGGGTTCGGATCGATCGATCCCAAGGTGGATCGATCGATCCGGGTGAAAACGCCTTGAAAACGAGCTCGGGATCGATCGATCCAAGGTGGGATCGATCGATCTCACATGTGGATCGATCGATCCAGACCTTAGATCGATCGATCTCTGGCTTGCGAACATAAATGGGATCGACCAAAAGAGGAAGGATCGATCGATCCAATCAGGGATCATCCGAATCGGGTCTGAGACAANTCGGGTCTCAGACAGAATTGCCAACTTGTAAGATTCATAACTTTCACGTCCGAACCTCTTTTGATGCAAATCCACTTCGAGGCGTGCCTCTGATGAGTCAGGATTCTAGAACAGGTGGTCGTTCAGCTTAAATCCTTATAGTTTAGTTGGAATCCTTCTTTTACTGCTCATAGGTCTGTATCAGGTATGTTGGAGATCACCTGATTATCACCTGATTTGTAAAAATCATATCTTTTTCATGTGAGCTTCTTTTTGGGTGATTCCACTTCGAGACGTGCTCTGTTTGAGCTAAGAGTGTTCGCCAAAAATCCATTTTTGCTCCGGAGATGTCTTTCTACCTGAAATGACTCGAAAACACCGAAAAGACTCGAAGACACACTATTCTAGCCTACGACTCCTAAACATCTCTAAGACACAAAATGAGACTCAAACAAAAGAAAATACAACTAAACCAAGACCAAAGAGAACAAAAACAAAGGAAAACAAACACTAAAAATAGATAAAAACCAAGATTATCAGCAACCACAACTCCTTCTCAAGATTAGTTAAGTACTGAACATTTTAAACATTGTCCAAAGCCAAAAACCAACATTCCAATCCAATACATAACCTAAATCCAAGCCAATACAGAACCACATCTATTTTTCAACCTTAGTTAAGTATTGATCATTTTAAACACTGCATCGTGTACACATATTCAGTTGGATTTTTGCATGTCATCCTATTGTGTCCTTCGCGCCTGCCTCGTGTACACCTATTTTTTTCCTCTCCTATAATTGTTGTTTAAAATTTCAATATTGTAAATCGACTTATGGTGTACGTATGAAAATTTTGCGTCGAGAATAATAATTCACATTAAATTTCAGTTGGTAAATGTCCAATCCCGTTGATTAATTCATTCATGTTTTTAATAAAACATATATTTTAATATACAAAAATACTTTTAACTGACACAAACCAAATTATCACCCAAGAATATATGTCACTTCCTACATTTGCTACAGAGCACGGACGATGTGGGTTAAGGGCTTTTTCGTCCAAAAATTATGACTTTGCCATTCCACGCAAGACGTCTATGATTTTGCCATTACACGCACTTTTAGTCAACAATTTGCCATTCTACGCAATTGTCCCATAAATATATCTATTTTATCATTATCATTTCATCGGATATTGTGCCAAAAAATTCATATATCTGATATTCAGATCCAGATCTATATTCTTACCAATAAAATAAAACTTAAAAAATTAACATAAATATTAAACATAAAAAAAATAATTAAAATTGTAGAAATATCTTTGGTTAAGTGGTTAAAATCCATATTTGCAGTTTTCTTTACTGGAATTCGACTCTAACTCTTCTCAATTGATTGAGAAAATAGTTTATTATATTTTTTTTAAAGAAATTAATTAAAAATAAAATTTTCTATGATTAAAAACTTAAATGTAATATGCAATCTGAATATTAAAATTAATTATTAGATATATTTTTTATGGAAAATAAGTATATAATTTTAAAATCTACGTCAAAACCACAACAAAATGTTTTTGTATTGTTATAACAGACCCGGTTATCTTAATTTGAAGATTAGAATATCCTAAAACATTTGAAACAAAAAGCAAATTGCATATTTAAAAAAGGTTTGGAACATAGTTGAGTGAAAAAAAAAACGAAGGGAAATGATTAAAAAAAAAAAAGTAGATTCATATTTTCTTCCCAAATTTGTTCATTCTTTCAATTTCATTACTGGAGTGAGTTGAATTATTTTTCACACTTTCGACCTAAATGATAAAAAAAAAAAAAAAAATTAGAGAAATGTTTAATTCTACTAACTTTTATTTCATCCAAATGATAAAACAAATTTATGAAAATCACAAAATAATATTTTTCTGTCAAAATCGCAGAGCCACTAACATATGACCTTGCGTACAATTACACACCGCCATCAAGTGTGTTAAAAATATACACATATATACAGTCCGCGGTTATATTGTAAATTTATTGTGACTTGAAGGATTTTTTGCATTTGTTGCAGTTGGAGGGAATATTCGCATAAAAACAAAATTTTCTTTAATTTAGAAAGAATTCATGTATTTTTTTAATTTTCAAATTTTTTTCGTAGTTGTTCCAAAAATTATATATTCCATATATAGTAATAGTAACCTTACCGGGAACGGGCTTGGCTTTGGAGGAACATAATAGAAAGTGAGTGTTTCCAAATCCAGGCAATTATCGAGAAGGATCCTAATTAATTTCCATAAACTCCTTCGGATGCAGCGTTGTTCTCAACACCAAATGTTATGCTTCACCTTCCATAAGGAAAAAAAACACACACACATACATGGCCCGATCAAATATAAAGTCTAATAATTGAACGTAACAACTTAAAGGTATTATCTACTTTCTACTATCTACTTTCACAGAATTTACATATCAGAATTTAACATATTCTTCATCCTTTACGCCTTAATTAATTAGAACCATATTACGAAACTATATATCTTTTAAAAGATTATGTAAATAGATTTAAAACCGGTACGTAGGGATTGTGCCCTAGTGTAATATTTGTTCAGATTGCAAAGAATTTATTGTAAAAGACAAACCTGAAGGATGTAATTCTGTAAGATCTTAGCAGAAGTAAGATCGTTAAGAAAAAGAGAAGCAATGTCTCTTTCTGCTATGTTTGATGAACTTGACTCGTCGTAACCGTGGTCTACGCCAAAATCCAAGTATACTTCTTTTATCATCGTATTCACTTTCACAAAATGAATGCAGAGAATATATCATGAGCACTTGACGATATCTATATTAGGCAGATTAAAGGAACAAGACATGAGAGGGAAGTCGCAGTTCTCGTTGACAAATTCTCTTATTTTTCCAGCAGTATTTAATAATTACACTCTCAAGCAAAGGAGGACACTTTAGTAGCAAAGTTTCTATCAGTCTGAGACTGATCCAACCAATAATGAGGCTTCTTAGCAATTATGCGAATCTAAAGGGGTCATACCCGCACGTGTAAATCTTCAATGACTTTAGGGTGTTCCTTAAAAGTAATGTTTTTGGTTTCATGACAGAGATTTCTCCACCGCTTCGAGAGGACACTGGTCTTGACACATTCCTCGAATGACAAGCAAGAGATTATCATAATCAAAAGTATATCCGGTAGACTAGATAATCTGTCTGGTTGGCTACTACTTGAATCCATTTTTTTTAGCATTCATTGTGGTTCTCAATCGAAATATTTGCAATGGATAAAATGCAAATCAACTCTGATAATCATCTCTTTGGCATCTACAATATCATAACTCATAAGGATTGTTATTATTAAGTGAAAAAAAAAAAACCCAAAGTGTTAACAATAATGTTCATTTTGGTTGCCTTTAGAATTAAATTGTGATCAGTGGTTTAGATTGTATTGTTTGTATTATGGTTTAGTTTTGGCGGAAACTTTTATGGTTCCAAAATGAAAATGAGGTCCGATACTAACTAAGGCAACGAAACACATTAGAAGAATTTAAGGGGTGATTAATATTTAGAACAAAAAAATTCATTCGTTTAGCTCTTGTAATAAATCTTATAAAAGTTAAAAGAAAAAAGAAAAATACATACTTTGTTTAAATGATATATGTGCCAATAATCGTTAATGCATATTTGTTTTGTCCACAAAATATATTTGTTTTGTCCACGACCAACAGTATTTCAAAGCCTTCACATTAGAAACCTAGACATTTAACGATACTCTCCTAAACCTCTGAAATTTTCTCTTTCCTCTAACTGTAGACAAGTTTCAGCTTCATTAGTCTTGGTGGTATTTTAATTATTTTAATTTAATATTTATCTATTAATTGTCTGCAATTAATGGTCAAATCTTTCAATTTCCCACTAGGTGTCTTTTCGGCCAACTCCATCGGACATTTTGTATTCGTTTTCGAACCATGAAACTAAAGCAAACACAAGGGTAGTCTCGGCCTTTCTCTCCTCTGCTGCCATGACATTTTGGTAGTTTTAACGAAGTTTTTTTAACTTGTGGGATATTATACAAGAGATCTTCCAAAATGTGGTAGTTTTCATAAATCTCCCTTTAATAAACCAATAACAACGGTATTTAGAATTTTTTCAAAGTCTTTAAAAATCAATCTACCAATAACTATCTTGAGTAACGTTGTTGTAGACCAAGTCCAAAACGCACATACACATGATGCTAAGACTTTAGCAATAGAAAGCAAAGCTAAATAAGCAAAATAACCTCGCTTAAGAATAATAATAATAATCAAATTTTGGCTAAAAAGAACAATAAACTAAAGTTTAAAAAAAATATATTCATTCGTTTAGCTATTATAATAAATCCTATAAAAGTTAAGAGAAAAAGTGTGGTGAAGTTTTCCATATACTGAAAATGACATATTTTACTAAGATACTTGATAACACAATAGAACAGAGACAAATATATAATTGAAAAAGAAAACGTCGAAGTTTTAAAACGTTTACAAAGGATGGAAATAACATTGAAGGAATGCAAAGAAAACATATCTCGTTATGAATAATCTCAATATTCATTTTCGTTTAAGAACAAAATGATAGACCATTTGTTTCTTACACTTTTCAAAATCAATCGGCTGCTTGGAGAGTTTCTTAGCAAGTCGATCGAATAGCTCATCG
Source organism: Kernera saxatilis (assembly GCA_900406395.1). Classification (NCBI taxonomy): domain Eukaryota; kingdom Viridiplantae; phylum Streptophyta; class Magnoliopsida; order Brassicales; family Brassicaceae; genus Kernera; species Kernera saxatilis. The sequence continues at coordinate 15,882 of OVAY01002063.1, read as the reverse complement.
ACCACACCATCTCCAAAATGTTTTTCTAAAATTGTTGAGAGAACAGCTCGAAACGCGGACGTGATGAAGTCGTTGGTAAATTGCATAGGCTCCAACGGATGGCTTACAGTCTCCATCATCTCAATCGTGAAGCTTCCATTTTTCTCAATCTCTCCCTTCAATTCACTATATTGAGGAAAATACATAGGCAAGCTGAACAATTCGATTTTTTCCTCGGTCGTTACTCCCTACAAAGAAAAAAAAACAAAGTGATGATTACTAACAATTTCGGATGACCCTAAGCATCAAAGAAAATATATGATCTTGGCTTCAAAAACAATATATGATGCTATGGATTTAAATAAATAATGCTTACCGATTTGGCGATATCCATGAGACATTCACCGACCATGTCAGTCACAATACCCTCCCATGTCTCAGACAAGGGCACACCATCGGGCAAACATTGTCCTATTGCGATCATCAATCCTCCAGGCACAAGTTCTTGGGCTCTAGCTTCAAGAAAAACCTTCATGTCTTTTGTGAACTGAACCTTGTAAGCCTTGGTGACTTCTTCTATCAGATTGTTACATTGAATGTAGTTTTTGTTCAAAGCTGGAGATTTCTTGTCGCATACGTCTTCGGGAACTTTGGAAAGCCAGTGAGTCGTGTAGGAAGTGTGTCCGATATGGATACTATTTCTTGGTAAAACTCGGCCATGGAAAGAGCCTGGAACTCCGACCGAGATATATTCTCGTTCGGAGGAAGGAGGTAGAGTTCTAAAGAGTGTGTTGAAATCATTATTGGGTTGATCGTTGAAGCAAACTTGGAACTCGAGAGGCACAAGACTATTTTCTTGGCTTTCTTTAAGATGTTTAAGTTTAACAGTATCAATGATATTTTGAACAGCATGAAATGTGTTAGGGCCAATAGAACAACCAAAATCTGCAATTGTAAAAGTACTAAGATTGGGATTCAGATTCAGGAGATCGAGTTTTTCTAAAATGGATTGCCTTGTCTTTTCTTCAATACCATCTAAGGCTGCTTTCTGTATCACAAATGTATATATGTTAATTATTACATATATATGATATGGTTAAATTCTAAGAATAACAAAATCATCATATATAGATAAAGGTTAGAGTACATACTTGGTATGAAGAATTATGGATGTAACTGTGTTGATCATCACCGCCACTCATCGGGTATGATTGAGAAGATGTTGTTGACATGGTTTTGTGTTTGTTGAAGTCGAGAGCTTAATCTCTCAAAGTGGTTTTTCTTTTTTCTTTTTTCTCTTAAAATTTTGGCAATCTTAGATTCAATATATAACCAAAGAGATGCAAATTGTATATCTACTATATATTAAAAAGAAATATTTTTTTAGAAAAAACCATTTTTTTTGTTAAATTTACATATAATGTCATTACAAAATCTAATCAAATTTAATGTTTTAAGAAAAAGATCTACCATATATTAAAGAAAAATATATTTTTTTCTAAAAAGACATTTGTTTTTAATATATTTATATGGAATGTCATTACAAAATCTTTTGAAATTTAATGTTTTATGAAATAAAATTAAGGATAATATAGGAAAAAAATCTATTTAAATCTCTACTATTCATGTTGCCAAACAACAAATAGGAAAACAATCTACTATATATTAAAAAGAAAGATTTTTAAAAAAAGTTTTAAAAGGATTTCAGCAATTCACTATTTCACTTGTTCCAATATAATATCTTCGCTACAATGTTTTTTGTTTTTTGGTACAAAATTCTATAGACAAAATGTTACCTTTTAAAACAAAAATTGGAATATTACCTTACTTTTTTTTTTTTGAAAAAGAATATTACCTACTTGATAAATTCAACAAGGAAATTTTTTAACAAATTAAGTTAATAGTTATCATAAATTTGTTTTGGCAAAGTTCAAATATAAATTACAAATAGACAAAAAATAATAATTATATATATACTGCGCATCGAACCCAGTTAACAAACATAAAGAAAGAAAAAGAAAACACTAATTTAGCGATATTAGTCTTGATCATTTAAGACAATACAGGTCATGCATGGATCTTGCTTGGCTTGGCAAAGAAGGTAGGGTTTTCATTACCAGCCATTATAACAACAATTTTTGGTTCCATATCTAGTGGCTTCAACACTTCCTTCGTTCTTGGTTTATTCTCTTGCACTCCATTGCTTGGATTCGAAGCGTTTTGGTTGTAATAGCAAGCATAAGCCATGGCGATCAATGAAACCGCAATGAGCCCCAACATTACCCCCCACGATAAAATCTTAGAGAGAACCGGAGAGTTCAAGTTCTCTAAACTGGGGTGAACCGGGGCCATTGAATCACTAATCATACTCATTGCCTCGTTGATCTTGAAATCGATCTGATCTTCCCTCTTCCACCGTTTTTTTTTCTTCTCGAATTTGTGGAGGTTATCTATTATTATATATAGTTTTACCAAAAAGTGAGAGTTTTGCAGAGTATTTAGATGCCAAGTTTCCTTCTGAGTTTTTGTCCAAAAAGGATTTATTCTTTCTTGAAGACTTACAAGATTCCTTGCCTCTCTTTTCTTACAAAGCTTAGATCCTTCGTGGAGATACAGTTTTCTTAATAATCAATTTGTAGGTTGATGTAATTGATTCTTTGGAGGTTTTTATACAAGCTTTATAAATTAGTAAATTACTAGGTATTACCGACGCCATGCGCGGGTTTTAAATTTATCTTAAAAAATCGAATAGATCGATTATAAGACTATATATGTAATATTGATATAAATAAATACAAAAATTTATTTATGTGAAACAAATATATTTACATATGAAATTAGTAAAGTTAAAAACTACTTTATCAAAAAAAAAAAGTTAAAAACTAAAACTATTGTATCTCAAGACCAAATACTAAAGTTTTTAGTTAATTCTTATTTATCTTTATTATCACATATATATAAGATTGCATTTTTTTCCTTTATTTTTCTATTTAGTTTTTTGGATTTTTTGTTATATGAGAAAATAAATATTTTCAGATTAATGTAAAAAATATAACAAAATTATAAATTATATTTGTTGCAAAATATAAGTCTATAATAATAACACCATTTGTAATCCTTTTTGGTTTCAGTTCGGTTTTAAGCATTTCAGTTTGGTTTGCTTTGGTTTCTTGGTTACAAATTTTTTTTTTGTCATTCTAATTAAAAGCAAAAAAATATGGCATTAATGCGATACAATGCCAATGGCGTTCGGCCGCCAGTAATTCATATGATAATATGTCGAATTTGAATGATTTTAAAGCAGAAAAAGAAATGTGATAATCCAAAAAATGCTATTTTCTTATGTTTGAAGTCTAAAAAACGAAGAAGGATTTCAAAGAATACATTATCATGAGATAACAAACAGAAGAAAATCCAATAAAAGTAGTAATAATAAAGAAAATTATCCAACAGTCTGAATAATCAAACCGTTAAACCCAATCTTTAAAGTTAAAAAAGAAAAGAAATAATGTATTATTCGGGGAAAATAGCATCATTATTCAAATATGTTATTGTCTTCATTTGTTGATGCCAGTCGCATTCTTCACTGATTCAGTAGCTCCTTGTGCCTTCTCCTTAATCTGCTGGCCCGTCTATATACAAATGTTTTCAAGAAATCTTATTTTAATATATACTTAGGTGGGATTTGATTTAATCATGAAAAATTGTATGGATTTTACGAACCTCTTGCAGAGACTCCTTGGCAGATTGAGCAGCATTGCTAGCCTTGTCCATCATAGTGCTAGCCTTCTCCTGAACACCACCAACCAAATTAATTAAGGAAAACAAACGGTATTTTACGACTCGAATATCCGTCAAATATTTACGATTGTTTTTGCATTAGTCTTGTGACGAAACTCGACCACACTACAAGCATATATAGTGCTAGCCTTTTCTTGAACACCATCAACCAATCAATTAAAGAACACTAAAATGATCAACTAAATTTGGTTATGTTTGTCCGAAATAAATTGCAAATATTATTTTTCTATATATAACATTATGTAATAATCAGGATCGGCTAATCTGGGTGGGGAGTGCGAAAGCTCGGGACCTAATGATAAAGAGATCAAACAATTTTTTTTTTTTTTTTAAACTTCAAAACAAGTGGAATATGGAAAAAAAAAATTAAAAAAAAAAAANNNNAAAAAAAAAAAATATATATATATATAACTAAAACGCTAAAGAAAAAGAATATATATATATATTTATTTATAACTAAAACGCTAAAGAAAAATTAGCTTTTATAATTTTTTTTTTTTTGTTTTTCTTAACCGAGCTTTTGTAATCTTTAGTTAACAAATACTAAAAACACTGTTTTCACTTTAATGTGTCGGCCATGGTAATAATATTATAGCCGATTTTTTTTGGTTTAATCAATGTTAAGTATTATAGCTGAAGTCATTTAGGATTACCTGGGTTTGGCCTTTGGCCTGGCCGGCTTGGAAGCTGATGTTCTGGGAGTTGCTTGACATTTTTGAATAGCTTTAGTTAACAAAAAGATAAGCTTTTGAATCAAATTGTGATTATGGGATTGAATTGAGTTAAGAGTTTCCTCCAAAGGTTCCATGATTTATATAGCTAATTAAGCATTCATTTTCTAACATATGTATTCCTAAGTTTTAGGTGTACTCGACACGTGTCAGTAAAGTGGTGGAATATGAGGTGTGGTTTAACTTTTCGGTTGTTCCTGATCAAGTGGAGATTATATTTAATTTCTGACTAATCCGTATTTAGTTCAGATCAGAGTTATATGGGAATTTGAGAAGTTTTTTTTTGGATATTTATAGTTCAAATGACTCGTTCTAATGAAGTGATCTCGTCTTAGTTTTAGTTTTATTAGGTGACTATCCGTACTACACGCGGATTGTTTGTTTTAAAGTTTTTTTTTTAATTATGTTGCATTTCTTTTGTTATTAGTTATGTTTAAATTTTTGTTTTACATGTTGCATATTTGAAAAATAAATAAACTTATCTATTAGATAAGTTATAAACCTATTTTCGTGATATACAATTTTTTTCTTAAATTTGTACAACATTTATAATTTAAATTATTGAGTGGTTTATTGATACAATGAGCTACAATCATTTTTTTTTTTTTGGTTGTTAAATTTATGATGGTTGCTAGAAAGTAGATGGAATTACATTACATGGCTAGAAAAATGCTACGTTAGGTTGGCTAGCAGTTTTGTATCCCTAATCGTGGAGGGATACCAATAGACGTCGGCTATGGAACTAGTAATAGCTTCTTGTCTATACCAACTACAAGAACATAGTTATCCATATCTTTATACCCAAATCTAACCGGTGGATTTGAAACACATTTTGATCTGTTAGCAGCCCTCGTCCCATGACATTCCTCATGCTCGCTCCAAAAAGGCCACATTGCAATATATTATCAGACGTTAAACCATATAGAATAACACTTTTATAGGGTGATATTGCAAAATAACCCATGTATCATGGATAGTTTTTATAAACACAAGGTGATAGTGTGTGAGACAAACCTCAAACCCACAAACATAAAAAGAAGAATAAAAATTGGTTGGAATTTTGAATCTGATATACAAGATAAGTGAACATTGGTTATAACTCCTTTTCGCCCCTTGCTGCTGCTTTGAACTCCCTTCAAATCAAACGTCTTCACCTTATTGAATCCGTCAGCCTTCGTTGCCGACTGTGAAGACCTTTGACAGCTGGCTTTTTCTCTACGCTGGGATTGACCCAGTGACCTAGGCAGCAGGCCGGGACTCGGTGGCATAGGCGACTTGGTTTCAACCACCACCATTGTTAATTCAAAATCATCACCAATGATGAACTCTACCTCGCAATATTCCTCATCATCATCATCAACATCATCTTCTAACATCTCTGGCATTTCGTTGACATTTGCAGTTCCTAATAGGCGCTCGAGATCTGGAAGGCCTTCGTTTTTCGTTTCTTCTTTTGTAATATTCTCCATCAACGATCTTTAATTTGTTTTGGTTTGTTCCTATGTTTTTTATTGGAAATAAAGTTGTTAAAAGGGACATTCAAAGAACAGAGATAAAGATTTTACTATGTTGGGCTGTTTATGCTTCAGCTTCATATATATATATCATATTTATCTTAATGCTCAAGCTTCAGAGATTCTAACACCTCGCAGGCTTCCGAGATGCTGCAAACTTGGTTTCAAACGGCCGCACCTTGACTATTCCACTCGGATCGAAGGTTGGCAGCTGTCATCTTCATCTCCTTGTCGTTTCGCTTACTTTCTTTTATCGTTATCAATTGGCAAAATGTGGTTCAAATTAATTTCTTTGTGATTGGCTGCATAAGTTTGGTTTTTTAATTATGGGCTAGACCCAACGAACACTAAGGCCTCGGCTAGGCTTGTATTATTTTCTTTCTCACGCTTTATATTGAAAAACGTTTCTCAAAAAAACATATTTTCTTTTTCTCTGCATGGACATATAATTGATCAAATGGCATTGTTATACATGTTTACTCATATCATCTAAGTGTTTCAGAAACATAAATGTTTTTTTATATATCATGCTATTTTTTACGTGGACATCCAATCTATCAAATGAATATTTACTTTCGTCGCATAAAATAAACTAACATAATACATTTTTAAAAGAAATCACTGAAATCTATGCTATTTTTGAAAAACACGGGCAGTAAAATACACAAATTTTTAGAAAAATGTCAATACACCTTTTTTTGCAAATATTGAGTATAATAACATTATTTACTACTTACTAGCGACAAGTCTATAGTTACCCGGAGACCGGAGTTAAATGAGTGGGATCCTACTAAAATTTTTGGGTTTAAGGTTTATAGAATGAGAAGAAAAGAGATTTACATTTCAAAACCAAAAAGACAATGAAATCTACATCTGTATAAAACCTTAAAACCTTAAAACCATAAGACCATAAATAAATTGTTATAGAATGAGAAGAAAAGAGATTTACATTTCAAAACCAAAAAGAGAATGAAATCTACATCGATAATACTGAAGTATCAAACCTTAAAACCTATTAAGATTGCCTAACTTTATCCTAGGGGTGGGATTTTTACCCGGACTCGAAAACCTGAACCGGAACCGACCGAAATACCCGGTTCGGTTCGGTTTCGGATAAGGTGTAATTTACCCGATGGGTAAAACATTTTAGAACCCGTGGGTATCAGGTAATACCCGAACCGAACCGAGACCCGAACGGGTACCCGAATTATCCGAAAAATATAAATATATTAGTTGTTTTTTGGTATTATTGATATATTTTTTGGTATTTCATATATATTTTAAAAACTTTATCGGATTTTCAAAAATATTTTATGATATTTTGAATATTTTTTCTTAATTTTTCAGAATTTTATATATATTTTAAGATATTTAAGATATATTTTTGGATTTTTGGGTTTATTTTGGGTATTTCGGGTAATAAATACCCGAACCGAACCGAACCCGGATTTTTTCGGGTAAAATTCGGTTCTCAGTTCAGGGAACCGAACGGACCCGGAACCGATTGGAACCGAACCGAAACCGAACCGAAAGCTAATCGGTTTCTAAATGGGTCCAAAACCCTTCTACTCGAAAGACCCGGAACCGATCGGATCCTACCCGGAACCGACCCGAATATCCGAAATCCCAGCCCTACTTTATCCCCTTATTAACGACTTTGCTCAAAAGTCAAAACTCAGAACTCTCTGAAAAGCATGAAGTGAGAAAATGTTTGATTCTTCATAAAAGTTGGAGAACACAAGAATTCACCACCTATAATCTCTCATGTACGATTCAAGAAACTCGAAACTCTAACCTGAGTATTTCAACATTGATCATGATAAATACAAAGCTTATACGAGTACTCACTTCACAAGACCTCGCTTCTGTTCATTTCCCGTAAAATACTCTTCGATATAAGACATCTATCACCTACATGACTCCAAAAGAATCTCAACACTTCATTATCACCAGCGTAAGAGGCACTGAGAGATTTATACAGTTTCAAGTTTACCATCAACCTTCGATTATACATTATATCGAACAAAGCAGAAGCTTCAGTTACCTTCCCTGTTCTCCAATACGCATACGCCATGCTTGTGTATATAACGCTATCTCCCTTTAAACCCTTCTTTTCCATTGATTCAAACAACATTTTAGCGTAATCCACCTGTGCTAACTTACAAATCCTTCTTATTAATCCTCTGTATAGAGCAACATCAGGAAAAAGACCTCTCTTTTCAAACTCCTCTGGGAGATTTACGATTTTGTCTTGCTTGTTCTGGTTATAGAACCCATCCACGAGCCAAGAATAAGTCGAATATCCTGGTGATAACCCTTTCCCTAGCATAGAGAACAGTTCCTCCTTTGCATTGTCCAGTTCCAGCACTTTACAAAACCCGTGAATCAATGCTTTGTACGAATACATGTCCAGTTTTAGCCCTGAATCAATCATCTTCTTCTTTACCTTCACTGCAGATACCATGTCTCCGATTTTACAATATGCGTTGATCAAAGTATTGCAGGTGATATTATCAGGTTCTATCTTTTTCCCACTCATCTCAGTCAAAAGCCTGTTAGCTTCTCTTATTCTTCCATCTACACATAGCTTACGTAGAATCGAGTTATAAGTCACAACTCCAGGAGAAAACCCTCTTGCCTCCATTACCTCCCGTAACCTCAAAGCTTCATCTATATCGTTCATTCTACAATATCCATCAATCAAAGTAGTATAAGTGACATGGTTCGCAGTAACAACGCCTTTGATCTCCCGAAATAGCCTTGTCGCTTCTCTCATTCTACCTTCTCTACTAAACCCATGTATAAGTGAGTTATAAGTGACAATATCAGGAGCAACCCCGCTTCTCTCCATCCTATCTTGCACTGATAAAGCCTCGTAATGCATACCCTTTTTGCAGTACACCGAGATCAACGTGTTATAAGTAAAAAGATCAGGAAAGACACCTTTTTCTTCCATCTCACTCAACAGTTTCTCGGCTTTCTCAGGATCGCCGGATTTAGAACAAGCATGAACCAATACATTATACAGATGAATGTTAGCCACAACTCCTAACTTAACCATCTTCTTGAATATCTTCCAAACTGTATCAGTCAATCTCTCTTTCACCAGACTATTCAGTAACACCGTACAAGCCTGCAAATGAGGCTTAAACCCACAATTCCTAATCTGCTCAAACACCTCAATCGAATCGTTGATCATCCCGGATTTAGCGTAAAATATCAGCAACCAGCTAAAAACGTGCGAGAGAACTTCTGGGTCTTCAGAAACATCACCAACCAAAGACCTCAACACCAGTGGAGATGACAAAAGCTCTCTCTTAGACAATTTATCGAGCAGGTGGTGTGCGGTTTTGAAATGCTTGTGTTGTGTAAGAATCAAAACCATTTTCCAAGATGATTGGAAGCTGTGTTTACAACTTGGGAACGAATCAGTCCAGCTAAAGAAACTCCATGAAAGAGAAGGTCCACCATAACCAGAACACGAAGAAAGCTCGGAGATTACCTGGGTGATTATCGCTGATGTTAATAGCCCCGAATCAACTTTGTGTTTCAGAATATTTTTCCAGTTTCCCTTCAACACAGCTCCACAGATGCTTTGTGCAATCAGAGCTTCTCGATTTGCAGAAGCCAAATTCACCATTGTTGTGTTGTATCAGAGATCTCTGCAAGCGCCAACTTTTACAAAGCCTAAACCGGTTTAACCGAATTAACAGAATGTGAGATACTGTAACATTACCAACCGGAATTACATACCGGGATACTGTAACATTACCAACCGGAATTACATACCGGACCGAATCGATTGAATTGCAAACAAGCCGGTTTACAAGAAATTCGTATATGCCCTTACGTCTTGTTACTATTTACAGCTATGCCCCTGTAATTGGGATTTCAGTCGAAAAACCTCGCAAAAGCAAAAACCCTAATTTACAATCGTCGTGACCTGACAAATTCTAATTTTTTTCCGAGAGCGTCGACGCCGATAGTCGCCGACAAGAGTTTCTGATTCTCACGACAGAGTCAGAAGATGAAGGAGACCAGAAAGCTGAAGAAGAGAAATCTACACGACGGTAAGTCTATTTTCTCGCGTTTGTTTCTTTTCCTCTTAATTGGGTTCTGTTCTTAGAGTAAATTGTTTGATTTGAAAACTTGAGACCTTCAATTTGGGATGGCCTTGAACTCAATTACAAAGTGTTTATCTTGTTCAGCAAAAGTTGGTTTTTTTATAACTTTAATTGGTCAAATTCTTAGATTATCTTGTGAACTGAAACTCGTTATCTCTTTTCTGTATCCTTTTGCTATTTTTTTTGTTTTAATTGAAGTGAATCAATGCAGAAGAACCTGAAGGATTGAGAGTTGGAAAGATACAGAGGAAGAAGAAAGAGAAAGTGAGCAATGTCGACTTAAGCGAGCATCCTCAGGGTACGCTCCAAGGTGAAAGTTTTAGGCTTTGATGGATTTAGAAATTTCATACTGAACTAAGCCTGATAGGCTGTGTTATAAGATGAGTTCTGGGATTGAGTTTACTATCTTTTTTTTTTTTTTTTTTCCTTACAGCTATTTCAAGTGAGAAACCCAAAGAAAAGAAGGTCGAATTGAAGAAGAAGAAGAGTAAAAAGATGGTCGAGAGCTCTCCAGTTGATGGTAAGCTCAGTGAGAAAACGCAGAAGAAGAGAAAAGAGAAAGGAGGCAATGTTGATATAACCGAGCATTCTCAAACTATGCCGGAAGGTGAATTCTTTTAATTTTTTGGCAGATCAAGCTACCCTGTTGTTAGATTCTGGTATTGAGTTTAGTATCTTTGGTTCTTTGTTACAGCTATTTCAAATGAGAAAGTCAAAGGAAAGAAGGGCAAAATGAACAAGACAAAGAAGAAAAGGAAGGCCGAGGAAATAAGTAGCGCTTCAGTTGATGTTGAAGTTGATCATTTGGAAGGAGAAGGTTAGAGTTAGTTATACTTTGTGTTCATTTCATTTTCCCATTATCATTTGCATGAGGAACTTTAGCTAGTCTCAACTCCTCGTATAATAGTTTCTTTTAGCAGTATGTGAACTTTACTGTCTATTTAAATCTGTCATATGATGTTAATCTGAGGTTTTTGTGAATCATATTTATGTTTGGCAGTTGATGGTGATAAGGCTTTAAACATGGTTGAGAATGGAACTGAAATTAGAAACCGTAAGTTCAAAGCTTCTCTATCATGAAATATTCAGTATTATGTAATTATGGTGCATTCATCGTGTGCTTGGGTTCTTGTTGAAATAAAATAAATCGTTTTCTTTAGGCAAGTCTAAGAAATCAAATAAGAAGAAAAAGATGGACCTGACTTCTACAAAAGAGAATGAAAGGTCTTCAGATAAGATGAACGAAACTGAAGAGGAGGAAGATGTTTATCAAATTTCTTCAGGCGATGAGGATTGCTCCAAAGGAATGAAAAGTATGCACAATACAAAGATGATTGCTTTTTCTTCCATTATTAACTGCATATGACTAGATAATTCGTCGTTAACCGATCAGTTCCTCTCGGTTCTTGAAAACTCTTGAATCTGTTTGTCTTAAGTTGATAAGACCTCTGTGAAACTGCAGAGTGGGTTGCTGATTACTATGAGAGTAGACCCGGTTTGGACGAGCTGCAAAAGAAAATTGATGACTTCATGACTGCTCACGAAGAACGCCTTGAACAGGTTCTTTTGCCTCCGACATTTTGAAGCATTCATGTCTATTGTCTAGTGGTTACAGCGTTTTGTGTTTCTGTCATATGTATTGAACAGGAGAAACAAAACCGAGAAGCTAAAGCAGCAGAAGGTGGATGGACTGTGGTCGTGCATCACAAAGGAAGGAAAAAGACAACAGACTCTGAATCTGGAATAGCCGTTGGATCTGTTTCTCAGGCTGCTTTGGAGGATAAGGTAGCTAAGAAGAAACAGAGTGAGCCCGTTGCTCATGGTTTCTACCGTTTCCAAAGGCGAGATGCACAACGCAATGGTAAGTCTTGGCTTTTCTATATTCAAAGCTTCAAATTTTATAACTTGTTGCATCACAAGCGGTTCTTCGATCCGGTTCTGATGATTGATTCTTGGTTTCTATACAGAAATCTTGGCGCTTCAGAGTAAGTTCGAGCAAGACAAGAAGAGGATACAACAGCTTCGAGCTGCTCGTAAGTTTAAGCCTTACTAAGAAAGAAGAGATACCTCATGGAACAACATGAGCTTTATTATGGGTTTAGACTCTGATGAAAGCTGAGGAGCAATATCATGAATGTGTTTTATGATCAAGTTTTGTAATTGACAATTTTCAGGCAAATTAAACAAAAAGAAATGTGTTTTTCCCTTGGAAGGTTAGATTGGATCAACCTTTTAAAATCGAATTCAAAAATAGTGTTAACAAAAGGTAAAATTAAAATATTGAATGCTATATCAGATAATAATTGAGGCCTTACAATTGAACATTTTGTAGGCCTTATAGTTAAATTTAGCACGTAAATTAGTAAATTAATTTGGCAATAAAACTTTATCCTTTTTTCACCAAGTTTAGTTTGATTTGAATTGAAGTGTAAATCTAAGATAAACTTTGATTTTTTACTTTTTATATAATAAATAAGAAAAGAAACATGAAGAACTCACTTTAAAATCATAGTGATTAAACAAAAACATAAAAATTATTGATTAAGCAGATCAGAAAGAAGAAGCTAAATGCATTATCAGTTGATCACTAATCACGAAGGATATATACCTTGTAAAATGTATACCTTTTTGTGATCAAGCTACATCAGATATTTTGCTACTTTAACTTATAAATAATAATAATTATTAAATCTACATTTGCCAATTTCCATGAATGTATATCTCCTTCCATTGATGCACATTAATCTCCTCTCTTCACCCAACCATTATTCTCCTCTTAAGCTCCATCCTACAAACACACACACACACCCCAACAAATCGTTTATACCAAATCTAGACTGTTTTCTAAACCGGTACGGACTAAACCAAGTGTTAAACCGGTGAATAATAACAACATAACCGGTGGTATTAATCGTTACTATATATCAATGACTGAACCAGAGTGTTAAACTAGTGAATTACCTCATAAGTTGACGGTCTAGAGCACCGGTAGACATAATACCGCGGTTCTCATATGCCCGTCGGATAAGGTATGGAACCGCGGTTGCGACCGGGCCATAAGGCATGTACTTACTGACATTGAAACCGGCCCTTTTCAATCCGAAAGATAATGCATCCGACATCCCGTAAAGCTGCGCAAACTCAATCTTCCCGTTCTCTTTATCGATCCCTAGCTCATTTGCTTTCCTTGCCCCTAGTTTACCTATCATGAATCACAAAAGGATAAAAACACATATCAATATATCTCAAGTCTATGGAAAATTTCATCCTAAAACCTAGGGATGAGCAAGAAAACCGAAATGAATCTTCTTTTTGGCTTACCAGAATCGGTGTTATGTGTTGCAAGAATGACGGCAATGCCGGATCCATTCGAAGCTTTCTCCATAAGGAAACTCATACACTCATTGTAGCAAGCATGTGTGTCTTGAATGGTGTCGTGGACCGGTGACTTGTAACCCAAGGAATCTGCTAACCTAGCTTCACTAGACATATAAGCACCTCTCACCAATTTAAACCCAATAGGAACATTCATTTTCTCTGATTCTCTTAACGCCAAGTGCAATCTCTCTCCTGCGTCTTTCAAATAAGCTTGAATCGTGTTGTAAACAATAGGTCGATCTTTGTCGGAATTGAACATAATTGCCGACCAATACGCCATGTAATCGATCGCCGGTTGGAGAATCGTGTCTTCTGCATCGATTAGTAACGGTACATTCGATTCTTGGCATCTAAGGCAAATTGATTTGATGCGTTCGTGAGCTTTTTCTAGCTCTTGTTCTTCCTCTACGGTTAATGGCTCTGGTTCAGAGGTTGTGTGGTAAAGAGGACTTAAACCGGAGAAAACCGGAAACGAATTGAGTTTCCATGGAAGTTTGAAATTTGGGTTCTTGTATTGCCACCGAAGCAAATCGCTTACTCGTTTTAGGACACTCATTGGACAAATCGCTGTGATTTTGATCACCACTGAGCTTAACTGTTAAGGCAAAGACCAAGAAATATTTGATTAAATCAGTGAACCGGAATAAACCGGGATTATTGTATACGGTAGAATATTCCCTCGAGTGTAGTTGACATTTCAGATTTCCAAAGATGTCCTCGTTCCGTGATTAACGTGTGAACTTTAAGCCTGACGAGAAACTGACGTGTATTTGATTATTCTATTCATAATTAAAAATTAAAAATTAAAATTAAAATTCAGACAAGTTGGGTGTTCTTTTTGCTTTTTTTAAGGTTTGCGTTTGTCTCCTTTCTAATTTAGTTGGTTTAGATATTTTTTTTTTGATAAAAAAGGGTTTTAAGTGGTTCTAGATTTGTTTGACAAAAAAAAAAAAAAAGAAAAAAGTGGTTTTAGAATACTCCACGTTTGCCGACAAACAAAAAATAAAAAAAGATTACTCCACGTTTTTATACATTTCCATATGATTCAATATATCTATGATTTGATTGTAGTCTTATTGATACAACTTGCACAAATTAGGTATCACATATGTAATGTAACCCCACTAATATATTTAATCTGAATAAAAAATAATGGTTATATCGAGAAATTGAATCATTCTTAGAAACCAAACATTAAGAAATTGGTAGCAAAACATTTCGAGGAAAGTTTCTAAAAAAATACATTTCGAGTAAAGAAAACGTATATTAATTAAAAAAAAACTGAATTGAAGAGATTGTTTTGAGAAAAAACAGAGAAATGAATAGAAATAGAAAAAAAAATTTGAGACTAGAAAAATGAAAAATAAAACAGAATTGAGAATGTCTTACGTGAGATGTAGGTAGGGTTTTAGCAGCTTCAACAGTCTCAATGAATTTCTCAATGTTGTTATCACACGCGCCTCCGTCTTCGGCGTGTTCCACGCCATACACCATCATCCCTTTAAGTCCTGTCGACTCATACACGCTCCTCACGCGCCTCGCGGCCGCAACGGCGTCTTCTCCGGCACAGAAATGATCGTAAAACGTTCCTTTCACGAAACGGAGGACTAAATCTCGTGTTACGGCCGCGTCCATGAGCTTCGAACTCATGACCCACGAGCCAAGATCGACCATAGGGCCTATAGCCGTAGCGTGAAGAACCGCGGTTGAACGGACAAGGTCGGAGATTGGGACAGAAGCAAAGAGTCTAGCTTGGTCGGAGAGATCGAGGTCAACATCTGGTTTTGGTTGGTCAAAGGAAAGAATCTCCGGGACGACGGTGGCTGGAGGACCGACGGGACTCACGGTGGAGAAACGGTGGATGAGGTTTGGTCGGAGGAAACGTTTTGCCATTTAAACTATAAGAGAGTTTTGTTTTGTTTTCTTTCTTGTTTTTTCTTCACAAGCGTTTTTTGTGTGTTGGAGTTTATGTGTATGTTATTGCTACATGTTGTATTTATACACACTCAAGACTTTATGTGTGTGCATATATATATGGTAATAGATGTTAATACTATATGTTATTATAGGTCTGATTGGGATAATAGAAGTTTTTTTATCCTTAAATTGAGATGGAATCAAGAAAGTAATAAGCAAAAGTTAGGAGAGAATCTTTTCAAAAAGTGAGAATTGCCTAAATTTTGGTTTGACTAGAGTTATTGAATTTTAATAAAAAAATATTGATGGATAAGTCATTTTATTTTTTGTCATTTACTTGTTATCATTCATATGGATTCATATATTTAATGGATTTAAATGAAAATCTACAAATAAACCAAATAATAAACATTGGAGGTTTTTATGGCTTGTTTTTTT
>OVAY01002062.1:0-21126 GCA_900406395.1 Kernera saxatilis | reverse complement strand
TTCTCATCCAAATTAACATGGATCAGACATGTGGCACATAAGAGTCGGTTCTTGTGTTTCTTAATTAAGAACCATATCTAATATTTTTAATATTTTTTTGATTATATAAATTCTAAAAAACGCTCTAAAAACTCTTAGAATTCTCAATTGATCATGGCCTAAGTATCTAGTAGTATCTACTTTTCATAGTGGATTGGATTGTGTACAAGTAAATACATAAAGTATGCATTAATTGAAGAAGCAAGCCGAGAAGCAAAAGTTAGTAGGCAATTGGACAAAAGGGAGGGAGTGAATGTTTGATTGAATTTGTTGGGTCGAAATCAAACGATTTGAAAAGGCCCGTTCATCTACCACTTACCACCCTTCAACATCTCTCCTCCCAATTTTTTTTTTTTTTTGCTTTTTTAACTTTTTTTTGTTTTAATTGATAATATTTTGCTATGTGATATCTATATCTTCATCCACCACCCCCTCCCAATTTATTTATAACTTTTTTGTATATAAAATATGATTTACAAATACACACACATATGTCTAATCTCAACGTTTCCGGCATGATCCCCCCTATACTTTATGCAATAAAATTAAGTTTATCATCGTTATTAGAAGAAATCATTTGTTTAGGCATGATGTATTTTTATTATGTGATGTAAAATTTTTTATGGGAGATACGTATACATCTGCTAACGTGGAATATCTAGGTGATCACATTTTTCCAACAAGGCCCGATGGTCAATCTCCATCAAAGCATGACGGCAGATAGTAGTTGCTAGTTGGGGAGCTCGAAACTCATAGACTCCATTCATCTTCTCCTAACTCCTCATTCAACGGTATTTTTCAGTTTTCTTTATTTTTTACTATGTACTATACAAATTTCAAATTTCAAGGCTAGCACGTACGCTTACGTAGTCTCGTTGAGTCATTAGTCTTCTCCGCTTGGTTACAGGTTTTTGCTTTATCGAGTTTTTTGTTTGCTTCCTTAGCATGTACCATGCAAACATTAAATACGTTTTCATAATTAACATTTTATTAAATATTTGTTTGTAAATCTCCCGGACCGACATGTTACGTTTATTATTGGACTACAAATAGAATTCATTTACTTAACATAACACTGTATTTCAGCATAAATTGAAACGTTTATCTAACCGGTTAATCAATTATTATACAAATATCTGTTTGTATTTTTTACGATTTAAAGGAAATCAATAGCTGGTTCAAGTTATAATCTAGTACGTTTTTAGACTGTGGCATATTCTATTTATTTAAATCTATTCGAAATTTTATTATAAGAAGAAAAATAAACGAAGGATAAGGAGGCACCATACTTTTCGTGCCAATCAGAAACAGGTTATACATTCAATGTCTGTGGGCCAAAATGTTTATCACATGGCTTTTTTTTTGTCAACCAGACGAAGATGATATTACTTATCTTTCTTAATATGAATCCACAATCTGTAAATATCATTGTACGAATATATGAAAGATAATTTGTTTCTGATTTTGGTAAGCGTCAATTTAAACATATTAATGAGGAAACCAAGCCAATATACTCCTCTTACGTTTGGTTTCTAATATTATCAAAATTGATATCAATTAGTCATATAAACGGTAAGAATAATGTAGATAATGATGTTTTTTTCGAATGAAAGATAAACTAATTCTGATTTTGTTAAGTGCATGTCAATGTAAACATATTTATGAGGAAACCAAGCGATATACACTCATCTTACGTGTGGTTTCAATATCAACAAAATTGATATCAATTAGTAATCTAAAGGATAATAATAATTAACATTAATCATTTATATTACATTATGATGTTTTTTTTCCAAATGTAAACAAAAATTATTTGTATTTTTGTTTTAATAATCTTACGTGATTCGATCAGCTTCGAACTGGAACAAAGAAAACTGATTATCTTTCATTTCTTAGCGACTTTAACTTTCTGACTAATCCCATGATGGAAACTAATCTAATAGAGAAAACTTAGCACACTGGATTTTCAAATAGGCCTCCGATACTAATTAAACTGGAAGGATCTGGTTCAACATGCGTTGTTGTTTTGCGGGGACTAGAGTACTAGACATACATCCTAACCGACAACACGAAAATGATTAACGTAATTAATGTTTCTTAAACTAATTGACAACGACTTTATTTCGGTTCGTCGTATAAACAATAAACCAAGTGGGAATGGAAAAGGCGTCTTATCTCTTATAGGCTAATGTACATAAGAATATGGATGTTGGGTGATTTTGCAAACTACTCGAGCCGACTAATAAATGTGATTTATAATATAGTAGAGGGGAAACAAGGGTTTCGTAGATATGTACGTAAGTGAAATATTTCATGTTTTCTTTGCCAAAATGATTTTAAGAGATTTTTTAAAAATAAAATAATTACTCGATTCTACAAAAAATATAATATTAGTATATGATTTGACGTGTGAATTCCTAACCGACTAAATAAAGTCGCATAAATCGAAAACTCTGCTGGCTAAACTAACCTTATGTGTTGATTACAGATGTGTCGACCTATCTGCTCTTTACTTTTGCTTTAAATTTCGATTTCACCTTATTTTATATTTTAATATATAGAATAGAAAGATTTAGAATACGTCTAATTATCTTCAAACCCACCCCAGGATACATGACCATGGTGGACACAGCGGCATATGGCTCAAAACACAAACTCAGACCACGATGGATAGGGATGGATGGCTCGACGCATACTCTAACTCGCATTACATATGCGTATAGGTCAATATACAATATAGTGCATTAAAAACAAACAAACCATGCAATAAAGTGAAACCTTTGAAAAACTTGAACCAAAAATATACAAAAGAAAAAGATACTTTGATAAATCAAACCTCAAACTGGATATAGAACATTAAAATCCCATATAGCACCCTATATATTTTTCAAGTATGACAAATTTGTATACTTTATCAACTTATCTTTCTGATTATTTCTAACTTTTGAAGAAAATAAATATATTTTATGTTTGTGTGTTTACAAGTAAAATCTCTTATAAGCAATATCGAGTGAAAACTGAAACAAATTTTGAAAAATGTTATTCAATTTGAATTATACTATATATTTATCAAGTGGAGTTTTCTTTTCACAGTCAACTGGAATTTGGTATATAATTTTGTGATATGATGATATCAATTAAGAGCCGGCCAAAATATTCTTGATGACCAGAAAACGAAAAATCCACAATATGCTCCGTATCTTTTATTGCTCTTCACCCATATATATCTCCAACTTTACCAATGGTACTCTCCTATTCTGGGGTTTTCAACACCTTTTTGTAATTTGTGGTTTTAAGGAAAAACCTAAACTTACAAAAAATAGTTAAATGAATCTAAGCCCTTTCAAATATGTTCTTTCGAGATTCCATCTTCCTGTCTGTCCTATAAGAAGTCGAACACATCACACATGTGCTCGTTGTGTGTATATATGTTTAAGGGGTTATTTCAACAAATTCACATATACATAACTAAATCATGTATATATGTATCATAAATTCACTGTTGACCACCACCGAATTTTTTTTCAAAGAATTTGTATTTTTAAAACTAATTGTTTGACAATAGACAACATAAATCATCGATGAATAGCAATGTTTTTATTCAAATTTTATGAAAAATTTATACAACATAAATACTCGTACTATCGTTGTGTATGAAGTTTTTGTTGTTTTGCTTGGTTTATAGATTCAAAGTTCAGACCCAATGAATAGCTAGTGTTTTTCTTTCTTATTAGTACTGCCTTTGAATTTCATTAATTACCGATATTTTTTTTATCATAAAAGAAAAATTTTGAGTTTCTTAAACGTAGTTAATTATATATTTAAACTTTAATTAATAATGGTAATTATATTATTTAAAAAAGAAGATCAATATATCTGATTCAAGTGGATGGACCGTGTTGATCCATAAAATCATAAGCTTGGCCAATTCAATATGCGAGTCGATGTTAAAAGTATTCAAATCACTTGGTAGCACGAATGTTCCGACACTAGCTAGTGTGTGTTTTGGACTACAAATTTTCCCAAGTCTGAACAAAATTTGTCGGGTGTATATATTTGTTTTACGCATTAATTATTTGTTAAAATTAACTTCCAACTAGATGCGAAAACATTAAAAACATGGAAATTAACAACTACGTACAAAAAATTAAACACTGGATTAATTTTGCTGTCAAGGCATTAAATAGCGAGACTGACATTATAGGTTATGACATATTTTTTTTTACTAACTAAGCTTTAGATTTGATTGTTTTGTTCATGGCATTTATATGAAGCTTAAACCCTAAGCCTTATAGCTTTTGTACAGTACCAATGTTGTACCCAATGTGACATGAGAGCCGGATTAATTTGTGATTTGAAAACCACATAAATTATAGAGAAATGTAAAAACAAAAAATATGAGAAGAAAATGGACAAAATGATGAGAAAGAGTCTTCGAAGAAGCCACTGAGAAAGTGTAACCATCGCTGCTTCAACCGTAAACCGATCATTAAATGTGTGTGAGAGAGAGTCCAGCTGTGAGAGATATGTCCATTGCATCAATTGGTTATATGTCGTATTTTTTTTGTTTTAAACATAAATAAATCAATTAAATATTTAGAAAATTGATATTATACTGATATTTTGAATTTTATATGATTAGGTCCATAATGGAACACACAGACCTAATAGTATCTGTATCTGTTAGGTTGACAAGTACGATTCTTTTTTTGTGGCCATTCACACTAAGAAAACGATGAAGATATTTCTAATTTCTGTTCGTTTTGGTATATAATAAAGGTAAAAAATTATTGTCAATCCGAGATTCGTTCCAAAATTAAGATATTCGGATCAGTTATACATATATATATATATATTGTTACTATGTAAATTTTATATAAAATAGATATACAATTATTTTTAGTTTCTTTTTTGATATCTCAGGTTTATTTTCTCATTTGTCTATTATTGAATGACTAATTCGGTTGAAAGTTGAAACTGTATTCTAAAATTTATTTTATTTTGGATTATTTTCAAGTTTATTTGGCATCCTTTTCACGCTAATAATGACTATTAAAGTGTTAATTATCAAAGAGTTTTTTTTTAATGTTTGTTTTTTTTTTTGTTTTTATGGATTTATAAAAACACTAATTTGCATTTTTCGTTTATCCATTAATTATAGTGTTATTATTGTTTTTGAATTGACCACAAACAACCTCGAACAGGGGCAAACAAATCCTTTAGGAGGGGATGCACTGATATTTTACCTAGAGGTATGGATATATAAAAAAAAACCTTCAAATTAAAAGCTCGAAGAAAAACATATGCTAATGCTCAATATTTAATTATTACTGAATAAATTCAGATTTTAACTGATGTAAAAGTTTAATTTTCAGGCGAAAAATGATTTCGTTATTTTTTATTACATAAAAAAAAAAAGAAGCGATTTTCTTCAGCATATATATTGTTTTTGAATTATTGGAATTTCGTTATAGAGATAAAGAACACATTCTGGGTCTAGTTGGCCCTCCTAGTTTCAATGCTTATATAAGTAAACAGAGCTCGAGGCTCTCAATAATGTCACATAAACACAACAAGGCTCTCAATAACTTTCTGGGGTTTTAATTCTTTCAACGAACTAAAACCTCAGCTACAAAACACTCCATCCCCTTTCTTGAAGTTAAAGAGAGCTCCATTGTCAAATCTCTCTCTCTCTCTCTCTCATTTTTGACTTCCACAAGAAGAAAGCAACATCTTTTTCTCAGGATTGCTTGAAAACTGGAGAAATCTTGAAGGTTTTAGACCAATAGGAGAGAGAGATCTAGTCATAAAAAAAAAAACAGGAGATCTCAAATTTCGAGGAGGTAACGATAAAGGATTTGAGGGAAGAAGAATGGTTGCCACTTTATCAGCTTGGCCTTGGGGAAACTTTGGCAATCTAAAGGTTTGGGTTTTTCTTGAGAAAATCGATTTTGGTCTGAGGTTTTTAAAAGGTTTGGTTCTCTTCTGAATCTCATGTGGTTTTTGTGTTTTTCTATCTGTAAAGTATCTTCTCTACGCTCCGTTAGCTGCACAAGTAGCGTACTCGTGGGCCTACGAAGAAGATTACTCGAGGGCTCTTTGGTGTCTTCACATTCTCATCATCTGCGGAATCAAAGGACTCGTTCATGTCTTCTGGAGCACTTTCACCAACATGCTTTTCTTGACTCGGACTCTAAGGATTAACCCTAAAGGTGTCGACTTTAAGCAGATTGATCACGAATGGCACTGGTAATTTCCCAATTCCATCCTCGATTCTCGTAATTGTGGGCATAGACTTCTCCCAAAATCAGAGCTGTTACCAATTTTCCTTTTGTTTCTCTGTTCTGGGTTTGGTCTTAAATACCCTGAAAACCATCAAAGGTATAGTTTTTTTTATCTGTGGGGTAATTGGTATTGTTTCAGGGACAATTACATACTTCTGCAAGCAATAATAGCTAGCATGATCTGTTACATGTCTCCTACATTGATGATGATGAACAGTCTTCCTCTGTGGAACACGAAAGGACTCATCGCATTAATTGTGCTACATGTGACTTTCTCAGAGCCTTTATACTACTTTCTTCATAGATCTTTCCATCGTTACAACTACTTCTTCACGCATTACCACTCCTTCCACCACTCATCTCCTGTTCCACATCCCATGACTGGTAAATTTCACTAATTACTAATCCCGCCATAATTAGAATACCTATTCCTTTGTTTGATGTAATAACATCTTTGATCTGTTGGGTGCAGCTGGAAATGCGACGCTATTGGAGAATCTTATCCTCTGTGTCGTAGCTGGAGTTCCTTTGATTGGATCTTGCTTGTTAGGGGTTGGATCAATAAGCTTGATCTACGGATACGCTATTATGTTTGATTTCATTAGATGTTTAGGACACTGTAACGTTGAGATCTTCTCCCACAAGCTATTCGAGACTCTTCCAATCCTACGATATCTCATCTACACTCCAACGTATGTTGTTGACGTTTATCTTACCTTACTGCAAAGTTTTCACATGTCATTTATTTTTTGCCATATTTGGATTTGGTTAGATCTTTTGGCTCCACTCCACCGGCTTTATTCATTGAATTAGTAACACACAAACGTGACTTTGTCATATTTTTACTTTAAGAAGCAAATTTGCCAAGTTTGTCTTTGCTGTCAAAGATGCCTATAGAAAGCAAATTTGTGGGTTTTACGTTTACAAGCTATAATGATTTTTACTCTCGATGATTTAAATGTTTAAAGCTGATTTTCTTGTTGGGGATTATGCAGGTACCATAGTCTGCATCATGAAGAAATGGGGACCAACTTTTGTCTATTTATGCCTCTTTTTGATTTTTTGGGCAACACACTAAACCCAAACTCATGGGAACTCCAAAAGAAGATTCGTTTGGGTGCAGGTATTTTGCAAAATTAGGCCACCAATTTTTCAGTTTTGCAGATTTAACTCAAAAACCTGAACACACAATGCTATAACTACTAGACTAGTTGAATAAATTTTGTATTTGCTGTAAATTAGGCAGGGAGACCAAACAGTTTATGCCAATTTATGAGGAATTAGTTAGGGCCCAATTAATTAGTAGATGTATAAGTGTGTACTTGTGCAACCGAAGTGGGTGAGACTTTTTCTACTTCTGGTCAAAGTCAAACCTCTAGAGCCACAGTGACATTATTACCCCTTCCTCGACCTCAAAATTACAGTTTAAAAAAAAAACGAAATTGATCTCTGTTTGCAGGGGAACGGAAGAGAGTACCGGAGTTCGTATTCTTGGCTCATGGAGTGGATGTTATGTCGGCGATGCACGCGCCGTTCGTGTTCAGATCGTTCGCTTCGATGCCATACACGACGAGGCTCTTCTTGCTGCCGATGTGGCCATTCACGTTCATGGTAATGTTGGGCATGTGGGTTTGGTCAAAGACCTTTCTTTTCAGTTTCTATACCCTCAGGAACAATCTTTGCCAGACTTGGGGCGTTCCCAGATTCGGATTCCAAGTAATGCCTCTTTTTTTTCAATTTTTCCCTAATTTCTCATCCCCTTGAAAACAGAGAGAACAGAGCGTTTTATAGAGCCTTTTCCTTTTTTTTTTTTATTTTGCAGTACTTCTTACCGTTTGCTACACAAGGAATTAATAATCAGATCGAGGAAGCGATTCTGACGGCTGATAAGATTGGTGTCAAAGTTATAAGCTTGGCTGCTCTAAACAAGGTTTGCATCAAAACCGAAATCTCAAAAAAGTCTGAAACTTTTGAGTGAGTGATTCATATAGAGTCTCAAGTCACTAAAAGGGTTATTTTTTTATCAGAACGAAGCTCTAAATGGCGGTGGAACGTTGTTTGTCAACAAGCATCCTGACCTTAGAGTTCGTGTGGTCCATGGGAACACTCTAACCGCAGCAGTGATTCTCAATGAAATAACAGAAGATGTGAAAGAGGTTTTCTTGACAGGAGCCACTTCTAAGCTGGGAAGAGCCATCGCTCTTTACCTCTGTCGCCGGGGAGTGAGAGTTCTCGTAAGTTTTTTTACTAATCCATAACTAACTATAGTCTCAAAGATATGGTTTACTAAAGAAAATCCCAAAGGCTGACAAATTTCTGATGCTGGGACAATTGACAGATGTTGACATTATCAATGGAAAGGTTCCAAAAGATTCAGAAAGAAGCTCCTGTTGAGTTCCAGAACTATCTTGTACAAGTGACCAAATACAACGCTGCCCAACACTGCAAGGTATGATTTTCTAATTGGTTTTCGTTTTTAGGGTATATAATGTAAATGTATTGACTTTGGGGAGTCTGAATATGCAGACATGGATCGTTGGGAAATGGTTAACGCCGAGGGAGCAGAGCTGGGCTCCTGCAGGGACACATTTCCACCAGTTTGTGGTGCCACCAATCCTCAAATTTAGAAGGAACTGCACTTATGGTGATCTAGCAGCTATGAGGCTCCCGAAAGATGTTGAAGGAATTGGAAGCTGCGAGGTAGAAAGAATGCTTGGTTAATAATCGAGTTTTGTTTGTGTTTTCAGTCCATCGGTCCACGGGACTAAACTCTGTGTGTGTTTTGTGGCAGTACACGATGGAGAGAGGGGTGGTGCATGCGTGCCACGCGGGAGGAGTGGTTCATATGCTGGAGGGTTGGGAGCATCATGAGGTTGGAGCCATTGACGTTGACCGTATTGATCTGGTGTGGGAAGCAGCCATGAGACACGGCCTTAGCTCTGTTTCTTCACTCACAAATTGAGTGAGAGAGACCCTTTTGATTCTTCTATCTTTGACTCTCCCAAGATTGGTCATTCTTTGTACAGGTGAAGGATGCAAGCAGGAAATACAAAAAGTAGAATTTCACCTTATGTTATTGTTTTACCTTTTATTAAACATGTATTCCCCTTTTTAGATATCCCTAATATTTATATAAGCACCTAATTTCCAAGAAAATTCGACAAAGATTTAATTCTCCAGCTTGATCGCTCCTCTGTTGGTAGTTAGGACAATTAAAGAACAAAGTGTCTCCCATATCAAAATATCAGACCTTCCCGTTCATGTTTTAAGATCAAAGACACTGTTCTAACCCTTTAAAGATTAAACAATAAACTAAAGAAGTTGTTGAAGGGAACACACAGGAACATAATCGGAGCGGTCAAAACGATTTAAAAGGTGCTAGAATCAAACCAATTGTTTTGTACTTTATTACAAAAACATTCTCTACATTTAAACCGACCAAAATCCGACGATAACAAAAGAGAGAGGAAGAAGAGCTAGAGATCTTCTCAGAATGAATGCAGAAGAAAGAGATTATTTTACCACCAAAGAAAAAAGAAACTCTCCTAATTAAAAAGACCCTCATGATGATTAACCCTTGAATCGTTCCCAAAAGGTGGCCAAGAAGATCAAGAGATGAGAGATGAGAAGAAGAATAGAGATGACGATCAAGAAGATACCGAGCTGCCACCATTTCCTCCTTACAGATCTTACGAATCCAAACTTGCAAGACCTACAATCATAGCACAATACGCTCCAATCATTCCTCCATAGCTCACAGTCACTCATTCTTCCGACCTTCCCACCGTACATCACCTCCGTCTCCAACGGTGGCCCCTCGTCTTTTCTTCTGTACCAAAACGTCGCGTTTAACGAATCCATGTTACATGTCTCCGGCGGCATACAACATCCATCCTGCAACAACAACAAAATCAAAACAACTTGTGTAATTAATCTACTCGTTTAAAGATCAAAACACGATCATCTCAAACTATTTTAAAATCTAGTACAAATGTTTTACAAAACGTGATATATACATATTCAAAACTTTCATATAGTAATTTACTTCATTTCTTGATCGGTATCAAGTTAGAATGTGCACCGGTTGCACATGGTAAAAGACGGTTCTGAGATCAAAGTATATTATCTATGATGATCAAACCTTGATTGGTGGCATTTTTCTTCTATTGTAAGGTTTATCTTTCGGAGATCCGTAGACGAGCTCGTTGCACGCTCCCTTATCGTAGATACACGATTTGATATTGTTCCAATTCACATCGTCCATCACTTTACGCTTAAACCACGTCCCAGTCGCCGGGAACCGCCGGCTCTGCATCTCATTGACTCCTGCATACGCCAAGCCTATGAATAGCATCAACAAAAGAATCACCACCATCACCACGAGTGCCGGCATCGGAAACTTCCGTCGGATAAACAGAGCCGCGTTGCTGACGACGAAGACGGCGAGGAGACCGACGCTGGCTAGCGTCTGGACACGTGGCAGACCGAGGATATCTTCGCAGTCGTAGCTACGCATGTAAAGGAGCCACACGGCGTAGCCGAGGAGTGTAAGGGAGAGAACGAATGTGAAGATCGGAAGGACACCGGCGGCGAAAAGGTTCACAATTGCCACCAACGTTCCAACGGGTGGCTTATTATCGCTCTGTGATTCCATTTTGTCAGAGCTTTTGGCTTCTGGCTCAGTCGTTGTTGTTGTTGTTGTCGCGGTTGCCGTGGCAGTGGCGGTTGCGGCTGGTTCCTCGACGGGTACAACTTGGGAATTATCAGCCATGAGAAAGTAAAAGAAAGCTCGCTAGGGAGGTGTTGAGTTGAGATGCGTAAATGTATATATATAAAGAGAAAGATCATAAGTATAGGTTTGTGAGTGAGTGTGTGGTGGTTTTTACAGAGTCAAATGTAAGTTGGAGATAAATAAGGACACTTTGATTAAGTACAAGCAGATCCTGTCCGATGATTTTGTTTTGTTCAAACCCTTTTTGGTCTTTTTTTTTAACACTCGATTTGTCTAAAACTCTAAATTATCCAAAAGTGTAGGTTTTTTTTTTTGGGCGTGTGTGTGTGTGAATTCGTTTTTTTTTTTGAAGTGACGTGTGTGTGTGTGAATTCGTTACTGCCTTTATTTTATATTTTGTTTAATTTCAGTGCAACGATAATCTAGATTGTATGATTCATTAGAAGGTAAAGCCCTTATATTCATGGAGATTATAAAAAAAAATGCGGAATATTAGAATTCGAGATTGATTGGATATATGTAGTGAAGCATAAAATCCCAAAATATATAACTTCTAATCTACGAAATTTTTTTTTTGTTTGTTACTATTTTTGGACAACCGAACTAGTCGTCCTTACACATTAACTATTTAAAAAATTGTCTGTCTAAATTTGTTTTTGTGAGGTTTTATCAGATTCCAACCTAAAAATCCGATTAAACAACAAATTAAAAAAAATCTTAATTTAATGTGATGTTTTTTGTAAAAAAAAACTTAATTTAATGAGTAGGGCTTATGAAAAGCCCAATAATGAACAAATAGAATTGGGTAATTCGGTTCTCGCAGTCTCCGGTCGAACCGGAGAGACACGAGACTTGGCCAACGCAGAGTGTCATTTGATTTTCCTCAATCGACGCTGATTTCTTCTTCTCTTACTCTGTAATACCTTTTTTGTTCGTTGATCAAATCAGCCATGGAAGACGAGGTGATTTCCCGTTCCTTTTTTTTAATTTCCTCTACGTAATCACAGAGATTAGGAGAGCAATCTGGAATCGTTAATGGATTATATCCTCTTAATGCCGTCGAGATCTGCTTGAATCTGTGTAACTTGGATGGTCATAGAGGAATTGATTTGATAAAATTTTACTGGTTTTGATGTCTGACCCTTTTGGTATTGAATTAGATTGAACTGAAAACAGCGCCTGCTGATTTCCGGTTCCCTACAACAAACCAAACCAGGCACTGCTTTACCCGGTACATCGAGTTCCACAGGTACCTCTTTGCTCCATAAGCTCATCCATATGATATGCGCTCATCACTTTTGTATCTTGTAAACATCAAAGACCATTCTGCAGATGCACAACTGCAAAGGGCGACGAGTCTAATGACTGCCAAAGGTTTGCCAAGTATTACCGAGCCCTCTGTCCTGGAGAATGGGTTGGTTCCCACCACAATTGTAACAAAGAAGGGCTTTGCGTGATACACATAAATCATAGTCCTATTCTTTGATTCATCCAACATTGTGTGACGCGTATCTTGTCACGCAGGTTGACAAGTGGAACGAGCAGAGGGAGAGTGGAACTTTTCCGGGTCCTCTTTGAACCGGGCTGTTTTCAATCTTGATGAAGATGCAATCAACTCCGTAAGGGAAAATAATGGTACATAACTTTGAAGGTTAAATTCTTGGGGGTCATGTTATGATTGTTGACAAGCTTGTGTCTGTGTTTTGACTTCTTTTTGTTTTGTTTTTGCTCTAGTTACAGTGCTTTCTTGGGATGTTCAAGGAAGGCCGATCAAATAATGATAATAATATGAAAAGATTCATTGATTGGGTTTGGAACTAATAAAACCAGAACAAACTTAACTACTCAATACCTCTTCCTATTTCTATGTTTAGTAGAAATACAACCTTTGTAGTCTCATCTCCCTTTTAAACCAAATCCAAACGGGATCATGATAGTTTTTTTTGTAAGACAACGTTTTGAACGGAAATCTAATCAAAATTCTAATGAGAATAACAAGTTCAATAGTATTGAATGATATCCAATTTTGTTTCACTGGAAGAAATTCCTATTCGAGGCAAAACTCAAACTAAGTTAATAATTTGGGAATACGGTTGAGTATTTGCACCCGACAGCAAAGATTGGAGACATAATTTGCAAAGTAACAAGGAGAAAATAAATCACTATTTCTATTTTTTTAATGGCTATTATACCATTTTCCATCATTTTTTTCTTGGATCTCCGGCGAACGAAATCATCCCGGAGGAAAATTACGAGGAATTCTCATATTTGGTGGGCGCAGTTGGCTTCAGCGGCGGTGGAAGAAGAAGTAGAGACCCTTTATCTAGGAATATATTTATTTGTAGCACGCTAAAAAAATCAATATCATACATAAAAATTAAACAATGACATTATTATTATTATTTTCTTCCCATGTTAACTTGCAAATTAATATTCAATAATTTAGTCAGCGCGTTAAATAAAAAATTTAGAAATGCATCTAAATGTATATATTATACACTAAATATTTAGCATGTAACAAGAACATGTAACGTGTTATTTTCTTATATATATAGAAATATAATTTTCTATATAACATCAACAATAGATGAATGATGAATCTCGTGATTTTATCGACACGTACACTGAGTCAAAGGTTAAAACGTAAAAACTCATATTGACACAAACGGTAATTTCTGTCAAATCATTGTTAGTTTCCTAATTATACTTTTATTTTTTATTATCTAGCTAACTGACTCGTAATATTTTGCCTTTTTAATTAATGTATTATATATTTAAAGCACCTAAAAAAAATAGTTCAAATTTATTCCCTTCTATAAAAGTAAGGTAACTCTTGGAAGCTTTGTTGACAACTGCTGTTAACTTTTTTTTTCCTTTCTGTAATTAATTTCTTATTAAATCATTGTTTATCTTGGGATATATAGATACGAGTTCATGATTATCGTTTGTTCAAATATATTTCAAAGCTAAACACTCCAAAGCAAGCATAAACACATGGAAATCTAAAATCCCACCCTCCCTTTTGACACTGCACGTCGATACACAGGTTCTTCGATTTCTCTCTCCCCTCTTCAATTTCTTTTGTTTATTTATTTATTTATTTTGATTTCTGATGAATGTCGAAATCAGCTTGTTTGATTTTCTACGGAAGACTATTAACTATAACCAATCTTTTGGAATTTCTCGTTACAATCCATATTTTCGATTTTGTTTTTTGTTCTAATGGTAGACGCTTCAATTCCTTGTTTAACCCTAATTGTACTTGCTTCGTAAACCTAATATCTTCATACACAAGTTTCAACACGAAGATATTGCGCTTTGTGAGTATAAGTCAAACAGAGATTGACTTTGCTTTTTTACTTTTAATTGTTTCTCTGTCTTCGATCACAGAAGTTGCGTTCTTCTCGTGCGTGAGTACGAACATGGATTCAAAACAAAAAGACGATGAAGAGAGTCTGAGCAGGAAGAGAGAGATACTCTTAAAGCTTCAACAGAGGATCGAGAAAGCCAATTCTGAGTTGAAAGCGTCAGGATCATCCGCTTCATCTTCACCTGAGCTTCAAAATCTCAAAGAAATCCAACAGCTTCTCAAGGCGACTGCCAAGGCCCAAGATCCGAGCAAAGCGACGTTACAGATTCACGATGGTATTATCATCTGATCCAATGCTTATGCGATTTCGTTTGTTTTGTTCTTTCTCCTCTCTTAATGTGTGAATTTCGGATTTTGCAGAGCTTGACAAGGTGTTTGCTGCTGAGGAAGTTGGACACTCGTGCGACTTATGCCAGAGAGATCTAGCCTCGGATCCAGAACGTCCTGGAGCTTCTTTGCGCAGATTACAAGAAGCGTGCGTGCTGGCGTGTGGTCATGTCTACCACTTCAAGTGTTTGAGAGGCGCCACTCTTGATCTTGACAATCGTTCTACTAATCCTTCCTGCATTTTCTGCATTAGCTCCTCCAACTGAATGAACCTATACATCCTCTCCTATGTGGATCAACTTTAAGTATTTCTACCATCAATGGCTCTTAGATTAGGGAGAGATTTAAGATTTTGTTCTCGCAATGCCAATGGGGAGTTACATCAAACACCAGAGATTTACTCTGAAATCTATCAGTATTTTTTTTTACATCCCTTCAGTTCCTCTTGAAAGGTTAAGTAACTTACAAATGGTCTGTACTGGAAACTAAAACCACGACGCATGGTAGCTTCTAAAGCCAGAAGTGAATCATGGCCTGTCCAAGAAACAAAAACGCATGTTTATAAGTTCCGAATATCATTCAGGCATCCTTACCAAGTGGAAAGAACAGCGATTACCTCTTGAATTGAGTTAAGGGCTCGATTCTCCTCACAATGATAAACAGGTTGAGTTTGATGCAGTTCTGATCTTAAACTTCTCATCTCTGACTGCATTACATTGAGCTGTTCTCGAATCTCCTTTAGCAAACTCAAATGTTCTGCCTTAATGCTCGTATCTCTTGGCGGCTTACTCACTTTTCTTTCGTAATTACTACTCATCATCTTGCCTCTGACCTGTGATTATCTCTACATATTAGAACCTGATCAAATTGCTTAAGCAAAGATTAGTTCGCTATAGATGATGACTTACATTTCTTTCTTCGAGTTCCTCTTCTTCCGAGATGATTGTAAGGCTCTCCTTCGTCCTTGGAACCTCGAAGATGTCCTGGACATTTGGAGACCGAATCGGAGACTCTGAAGAAGCATCTTTTACAGATAATCTGTCAGGGTTCTTCATCATCTCCATTATCGAACTGACGTCACTCTTGGCTGACTCGAGGATGGTATTGCTGACCTGTGTCACCAATGCATGTGACATTGACTCACGCCTCAGCAAAGGGAATTTAGATTCCTTCGGAGCATCTCTTGAATCCGAAATCTCTCGAACATGCTCATCTATTCTCCTGATCTGTTCCCAATAAGCGTTCAAGTCTTCACGAGGAGATAAAGAACTGTCAAGACCTTTCTTCTCCTCAAAGCTTTCACCATTACTATCAGATAGAAGGAGGGTTCTATCACTGGCCATGCCATCGAATGGGCTCTGCAACAGAAGAGATATAGCTTTGGCTTATGTTAACCAGTTTTGACCTTTTAATCTCGAAACCATGAAAAACAGAAAGCTTTATATAGCCATGGAATTAGTTTTTATTTTATTTTTTCAGTTATAACCAAACAAAAAGCTGAAATTGAAACGCGTTCGAATTTAATACCGATAGATTTCGCTTCATCTTCCTCTTTTGATTCACCCGAGAGGTTTCGCCGAAGAAGATGAGATTTTCCGGGAATCTGTTCTCGACGACGGCAGGATCGGAGCATCCGAGGCTGAGTAGTTTGCATCTGTAAGCCTGGACCTGAAACTCGAGAGATGCGATCTCCATTTCCTTCTGGTAAATCAGATCCTCGAAGAGCGCAAGAGAGGTCTCGGCATGGCACATCTTCTCGTCCGCCATTCTCTTGTACTGACTAGCCTCCATCTCCAGCGCTGCTTTCTCCCCCTGGAGCCGCAGAATCATCGACAAGGCCTCGGAAGCAGCCGATGAAGAGGCTTCGCGTTCAGCGTCAAGTTCCTGGTTGATCTTCTGAAGAAGCTCCTGCTGCGCCCACATCGTTTCTCTAACCCCCGAGGTTTCTCCATTTCCTCCCACCCCCAAACTCATCGTTCTCTCCACCATTCTCCGATCACAAATCCCCAGAGCTTTCGATTATGGTTTGATCTCTGCTCAATGTGCAATTTTACCTGTTGATCAGAAGCTGGAAAGAATAGACGAGATCGAGATAGAATTTCCACCGAAAAGGGGAAATGGCGGAAAATCGGAGGATTCAGATCGACAACGAAAGAATTTTGAAATGATATCTTATAAGCCGACCAAATATTCTCGAAAGTCCAACCGATAGTGGGACATATAAACGTGCAAACGAGCTACTTACATTTTTTAAAAATCGGGCGTAAGAGTATTGAAATGATATTTTATGCTTTTGACCTAACTACGCTCCAGCCGACACAGAGTAAGCGTATTTAGGATAAATATCCCATTTACGACTTAATAATTCATTATGTGAGATAAGACTATTCAATTCTTGTAGGCCCATAAGCCCATTTATAAACTCAAATTTTACTTAATAATTGGCGGGATAAGCCGGGCCCGTGCAGTAGTGCAACGCATGGGCGACTCGCGAAAGCCCAGATAGCAAGCTACCTTGATAGGCTTTCCTCCTTAAAAAATAGAGTTAATATCGCGTGGGCCGATGGCCTACATATCAGATATTAAACTGATAAGAACAGATACTACACTTGATCTTAGCCAAAAGGCCGAGAAAGGTATGATTTGTCCGGTCGTCTAGCAACATACTTTATACCACTACTCTTTTCTCAGACACAACTTGAGATAGCGATGTGGGACTCGGGAAAACACCGCAAAGGGTATAATTGCCCCCACCAAAGCCTTGTGATTGTCACATTGCGGACACATTGAGATACTCATAGAACAGCTTCCGAAACTTACCAAGCTGAGTCTTCTTTAAGCACATGAACACCAGAAAGCTCCCTTCTTCGTCTAAGCTTCTACCTACAAAGCCTTTCCCTTCATTCAAATGTGAAGCTCTCTTGTAGAAGGGCCTTCCCCATCCAAAATCCAATTCGTAAGCGGTCTGCGTGAGTAGACCGACGATGCAGAAGTTTGCTGCACAGCTGAAGATCGGATTCCCTTCCCCAGGAACCAACATATCGAGATCAGGATGTCTCTCTAAGTAGTCGATCGCTGATCTCAAGTACTCGTTGTTCATTTTCCTTATTTCTCCATGAACTCTCTCCACTGTTCTGCTGAAAGGCTCTCTGCGAAAATCACCCAGTAGTGATATCGGGCGAGCGTGAAAAAGAGTGTTCCCAATGTATCCTTGTGGAAGCTTGGGTTGTAGTCTTGACCTCCCATCAATTATTATATGCAACCTTGTCAAGTGTTCTTCACTTAAATCTGCGGGTGCAAAACAAAGTTTGTTGGATAAGAGTTAGAGTAAGAGCTGAGCCACTTCGGGATTCTTTTGATTCAGATAATCTAGAGAACGTTTCAAGCTTTTTAGCTTCCAGAGTCCAACAAGATCAATTCATTACCTTCATTTGCAAAGCAAGCACAACGCCAGACATGCGCCACCAGAACTTCATATGTACTGAACTTATTATCAGCAATCTCTGCTTTCGCTCTAAGAGCTTTCAGTTGGAGACGTGTGAGCTTGAGACTGGCAACTGCAGAATCAGATTCAGGATTTGATCGGTAAACCAGGGATTTCATGGGAGGATTGTGAAAGGGAGGTGGTTGGTATTCAGTGTGAGGAAAAGCAGGGGAGGGAGGGTCCCGTGCACGAAGAACAGTGCGGTCGAAGAACGGTTCTAGCTTAACTGGAAGTCCCCGAGCAGTCCTAGACCATGCTTCCACGAAATACTGAAGGGAACCAGCTGCCCCGAATGTATGGTGTATTGAATTTCCAATACAGATGGCTCCGCATTTGAAATATGTAACCTTGCAAAATATCAATTACCTATCTGTTAGATATTTGTTCATAGAGTCCATGGGCATGTGATGTCTATACACAATATGATAACGTTTGATGATGAACAAGAATTATAATCTGCGTTAACTAACAGTTATATTCATGCAATTGACAGAACAATATTCACTAGTCTGGCCAAAAGGTATTCAAACTTACAAATGTTGTCCTGCAGTACCTCGAATTTCTGAGAATCAAATACACTTTATTAAGGGGAGATGTAAGTTCACTTAACACCGTAACAATGGCCATTTCTGTTTAGTTTTCAACATTTAACAAAGCATTTTCAACAGGCAGATGAGGAAAGCTAACCTGAAAGAGAAGAAGAGGAAAGGAGGAGATGTCTCCTGAGTAGTCAAGAGTCGGCACAAGTTGAGAAAGATCCACACTTTGAGTGAGTAAGCCAATGTCTTGTACAGTAGAATCGGTCTCAGCCTCCACAAGCAAGACTCCTTCTCCATTGCATCGAACCTCCAACCTCCCATTCTTATCTACCACAAATAACGTAGAAAGAAATCTATTAATGAGAACAAAATAGTGTTTAATGATAAGAGAGGTCTACACAGGGTTTGATCAAGAAAGCCGAATGCACGTTTCATCCTAAAGGAATCAAATCATAAATTATCGACAAACCCAGAAGCAAAACGGATTCGTTTGACAAAAAAACAAGATGATGGAGAGGAATCTGAGGCGATTTCGAATCTTACCCTTTTGGAGCCTCCCAGCTGCAGGGTAGAAGAGGACAAGAACCTTGCTCAAAGCCTCGATGAGGGATTGAGTGTTGGGAAGATCGGAGGAGGAACAAGGGTTGTAGAAGTAGAAAATGCCCATATGAAATCTCACTTGTATCAGGTCCAAATTGGAAAGCCATAGACTGTGTGTGGGTGTCTCTTCAGCTGGCTTCACGATCGTAGCTTGCTTCACCCGAATCTTCATTTGATCCAAACTCCCAAAGGCTCCTGCTTTATAAGAAATCCAGATACGCGCCTAAGAACACGACTCGATTTGCATAAGCTGATCGATAAACAGAAAATGGAGGAGACTGAAGAAGAAGAGTCTGGAAAGGCTTTAGCACTTTGTTAACGAGCCACCTCAATTTTGTAAAGAGAGAAGAGAAAAAGATAAGAAATTTGAGGACTAAAGAAAAATATATATTTGAGGACTAGACGCAACTACAAACAAAGTGTTGAAAATGTGCCCAATCAAAAGGGCTAAAGACATAACCTTTACAACGAGGCAATTTCAGAGACTAAGCGATCCTTTTCTTCTCCTTCGAAATAGCCAAGACATTTTTGAAGCACACAACATCCATGTCGATCAGTCGCAAGCTCAACACAATGAGTAATCGCAGCTTCGAAAAGAAACTGAAGAGACAAAAAAAAATGGATCACATTTTCATAACAGTCAAATTAGATTAACCTTTAACGAAAAAAACTGTAAAGAAAGTTGTTACCTGTCCGCAGTGAGGTAACAAATACTGCAAGCATCGTTGAACAACATGATTACCATTTACATTCTTTATCAAAGTCACAATGCCATGCTTCAAAGCAGAAATGATGATTGAAATCTCCTCTTGTCTCTTAACCGTTTCAACAATCTTTTGAACAGCTCTAGTCCTGTTTAAATGAAAAAAGATCACGTCAGGTAAAGAACAAAACACATAGATATTCATATCGAAAGAAAGCTTTTTACGGTTTTACCCGTGCATATCACAAGAGATTTTGATAAGCACTCCTGGTTTTCTAGTTATGGAATGAACAATCTGTATTCTCTGATCTTCGTTGCATACTTCGAGCAGCTTTTGAACTAGATAATTCCCAAAAGAATCTATCATAAGCTCACTGATGTAATCAATGATCTCATTAAAGATCATTTCGATATCATTCCCATCTTTCTCAGCAAATTTTCTCTGCAAGAAGCGACAACCGTGCTGATCCTTCGCCATGTAATATATCTTCCCTCTTGCCTCTGCAAGAGAGTTATACTTTGGAGGCTGCAATGTTAGATTGCTGAGGCTCGTTGTGAGATCTTCATTGAGTTGGTTCTGCAACCAAAATCTTCCATTTTGTGAATCATCTCCAGCATCGTACTTTATGACCTTAGCGGTGTTCAAACCGAGCTGCGATCTCATTAAAATCTTCTCCGGATAACACATTTTCCTTACCCCATCCAAACTCCTCACACTTTCATCACCATCTTCTCCATTCCAAAATAAGTTTCTGTTAGAATGTTCAACTCGGCGATAATCGAAATGTTCTTGTCTTGGAGCAATATCCATTCTCTGATTATAATTATGATGATAAAGGAAATGAGGGTTCATAGAAAAATACTGTTCTTCTTGCAGATTCAACCTCTGAAAGTTTTCTTCTTCAATATTCCTCCAACTGATATGAGATTGATCCAAAGCTTGATAGTGAGACTGCGAGGATGGCAGGTAATGGTGCGGCTGAGCAGGTGAGATCCCGGAAGAGAAATTCGGAAAGCAACCAACTTGTTGTAGCCTCCTAAACAATTG
>OVAY01002061.1:0-19182 GCA_900406395.1 Kernera saxatilis | reverse complement strand
ATTTTTTTTTTTTTTTTTTTTGGTCGTCAACTTGCTCAAGAAATTAACCCAATTTAAATATGAACAAGTGTAACCCTGATAGTAAATTCAGTCCCAATGTCGAAAAAAGTAAATCCACTAATCCAGTCCCATTTAGTTGAACCCATTAAATAATACCGTACGACCGATCATTAAACGTCACTAGCCCAATATAAATAAGAATAACATGGGCCCAAAAAATCAGCCCAGGT
Organism: Kernera saxatilis; assembly: GCA_900406395.1. Lineage (NCBI taxonomy): Eukaryota > Viridiplantae > Streptophyta > Magnoliopsida > Brassicales > Brassicaceae > Kernera > Kernera saxatilis. The sequence continues at coordinate 18,952 of OVAY01002061.1, read as the reverse complement.
CAAGTTTTCGCAGCCCATTTGTAAGTTCAGCACGCTTTTTTTCTGTGTTCGAGTGAAGTGTTTCAATTAGTTTGAATAGCAAATATGATATTGGGTTTAAGCCTTCTAAAAGTGATTTCAGCTTCCGGTTTTCACGATGATGAATGATGTATCAGGTTAACCAAGAATTGAGTTTTGGTTATGTGGTTAAGATCAGTTTACATCTCGAACATATCAACCAAGTTTATGCGTGTTGGTTAGTCTGTTGTAATTTTCATCTTCCTTTTCGCTTTGAGCTTCTTGAGATTTAAAGAGAGCTTGAAGATAGTTAAACGAGTTATCATGAACTGTTGGAAGATTTTTGACCGGTATTAATATTATGCTTTCTTTTTTTCTTTTTTTCTTTTTGTTTTAAGTTTCATCATGTCCCGCAACATCTATTTAGACAAAAAATAATCGGTTCGTTCAAAAAGTTAGGAAAAATACGATATCGAAGATCTTCTATCAATTGAAAAATATTGTAACCAAAAAAAAAAATAATAACATAGAAAATTCTTTCTCAAACAAAAAAAAAAAAAACTTAGAAAATTGCTGAAGAATCGTGGGAAAAACCAAGAACTAGGTCGTTATAAAAAGCAAAACATCGTTAATCTTTTTTAATATTTTAACATTGTTACATCCTTAAAAAACCAATCCTATATATCGATCTGACGATCTTTAAAACACACTTTTTTGATTTGTACAACATCTGCTGCGGCATGTAGAATCATTCTTTTTAATTACAAAATATATATCCCTCCAAAATTGAAGAGGCAAGATTAATATTATTCATGAAAAAACTCATACACTGTTGTTCATTCATATGCAATTACAGCTACGATGCTTGATGTAATAAAAAATAACGTTACATGGTAGGAGTACTGTTACTTTAATTCTAAAATTAAAAAGAAAAAACATGTGACGAAGCTGTAATTATATATGAAGCTGATAACTTTAAAAAAAAAAAAAACTCATCATTTAGACCTATATTATAGTTATCCTTAATTAAGCTTTTTTTTAATATCTCAAATAACAATATTATTGGAAACAACTCCATTTCTTTGTAGAAAATTTTGAAGATAATTAAAGGATAATAAGGAGAGAAAGTGAGTACGTACTGGTCTCTCGTTAGGGTTTATATATGAAGATGTATTAAATCCTTCTTTTATTAGCAGAATGTTTGCTGAATTTGTTGAGCCAATTCTTCTGCACTTAGTTGGCACTCAATTCCAATCTATCAAAAGAATAAGAGAGAGATATAGATAATTGTCAATTAATATCATAACATTTATTTAAAATATAGACTATCTTTTTAAAATCATAACATTTAATTATTTGATATCATACCATTGTATCACTTCTTTATTGGACAAATTTATATATGCATATATCGGATATAGAAACCAAGTCTTGACCAATAAGCAAAACCAGTAAACCACATCAGCTTGACTTATATAGAATAATATGTTTCGAATTTCGAATTTTAAGATTTAGGATGCTCTTCCATGTTCACATAGAATACAATAATAAATGAATTTGTAAATAACATATAGGAAAACGTGTTATTCACACCTTAGTTTTAAAAAAAGAAAGTCAAATGTATATATGAAGAGTTTTAAGTAAAAATATATAAAACAAAGAGCATTTTAGTTTTGTATGCTTGTGAACAATCTGACATACCCTATGTTTGTGTGCATTTATGTATATATACAATGTAGATAAGAATTATGTATCTTATACTGAATTTCTTATATTTCTATAAACTTTATATGAATTTATGTGACTGTGAATGAATTATTACTTATTACAGAACCCTACCATTTTCTCCCCACCATATATCCTATGTAAGGAAAATAAATGAATGAATTACACCCATTTAAAAAAAAACAACAACAACAAAATCAGATATAATTAATTAGGATGATTATTCGTACGTACCTTGATAGTGAAAGAATTAAGCATGGCTTCATCGACGGTGTTAATATTAACCTGCAGAATCTCAAGAGCCAAATCCTCAAGAGCAGCGATTATCTTCATAACTTGTCCCGGTATCTTATGCGACACCGTTTTGAGCAGCACGTTAGCTCCTGAGAACTTCACTTCCACGTCAGCCAAAGCCGATTTTGAGTTAGCAACGAGCTCATTTATCACACTACTCTCATGGTTACTACTAACTGAAGGAGAGGAAGAAGATGAAGCAGGGGAGTATGGAGGTGGGTCCCCTAAGCTGCTGCAACCGGCCAATGAGCTGTAAGAACGAAGAGGAGGCTGTGGGATGAGTGGTAGTTGCTGCGGATGGGCCCGGTATGGGCTTGTGGGCTGAGGGGTTCGAGGGCTTATGGGAGGGAGAAGGAGGTGGTGGTGGATTTGGTGGTGGTTGATGCGCGGGCTGAGAGGCGGTTTTCGCGGGCTTAGGACAGGCGGTGAAGGACGAGGGCTCGGAACTAGTCTCGGGCTGAGGACTTCTGCATAGGTTTTACGTTGTTTCTTGGCTTCTAAGGATTGAAGAACTTGTTGTAGCTCGCTTATGTACTCCACAACTCCTCCTATGATCGATGCTTGGTCCCCCTTTTATTATGATCCAAGGAAAAGACAATATAAGTCAATATGGACATTCTATCTATCACATTGTGACATGAAAGAAAGAAAAGAAAAAGAGATGATTAGTGGGACCAAATGTCATTATAATTGTCATTATTCCTAAAAAACATAACTATGATACTTTTGTTGTAATTGATGTTTCTAAGAAATGATATGATAGTTAGGTATACCATAAAGATTAGTTGAACAAAAATTCTATAGTATTAATTAGTCGGACGCTACAAATATCAAAGTACTGACTAAGAAAATACATGGATTTATCGAATATACCCGTTTGACGTAGAAACAAGGCATAAGAGAACGTAAAACGGTTAAGTGTTCGTTCATTTGCTTTCTCCGGTTACGTTCCACGGTTACATGAGACATCTTTTGTTGCCCATCTTGCTTATTCTCTTCTTCTCCTTCTCCATCTTCTTCTTCGTCTTCGTCCTCCTCTTTCCCGGTTTCTAGTCTTTGCCTCTTCTTCTTAGGAGATGACGTCTCATCATCTTGATCTTTTACTAACTCCTTGGAGCTTGTAGTTCCATCTTTAGGTGTAGATGCAGCCGCCGGAGATATCTCTCCGGCGCCTTCAAGACTCTCTAAGATGGCAAATAGATCATCTCCGGCTAATGAAGTGTCGACAAATTCACACTCTTCAAGAAAATCCGGTATTATCTCTTGCATCGTGACTAGAAATATCTCTCTTTCTCTCTCTCTTCCTCGTTCGTTGTTTTGTCTTATGGTTGGATTCTTAAAAAACAAAAAGCAAAATAAAAGAAAGATTTAGAGAAAGAAAGAGACGCAGAGAGACATATCAAGTTGAGAGAGAGTGGATGCCAAAAGGAGTAAATATGAGGGACTCGCATTCATCGAGGACTAAACTATCGCTTTCAAATTTCAATTTTTATTATTATATTTTGATAGGGTTATTTATTATGCGGTTTGTGCCGTTGGATGAAATTTGGGGAGAATCTAGGTTTTTTGGTGTGTCATTTATGTTTTAGATATAAATATAGTGTACGTTTTTATTTATTGTATGGAGATAAAGGTTGCATATATGCAAAGGGAAATATACATAAATTCCTTAGGAAAAGATTTTTATGGGGTAAAATTTTGAATAATCACAAGCTCAGTATAATTGTTTTTTGTACACACAAACATGTTAATGCAAACAAACACGGACATGTACGTTCTTTATATTTAATTTACGTATATATTTGGGTAGCGAATCGTCCGACCAATCCCGGTTTTCGAGTGAACGTATATAAGAAAGAAAAAAAAGGTGTTTGAAATTACTGAATTCACATTTATTTTAGCGCCCTCGCTCGTGAGACAATCAATTGAATGATATGTTGTACATTCGCATTATGGATCAATTATTCACTCCGATTGATAAACCAATTTCTAACATATTATCGTCATTTTGGTCGATGTCAAAAAGTTGATTTTTTTACACTTAGCATAAACTTGGCCTTTGCTAGTTTCAGTCGAGTTAGTATAAAATTTTGTAATCAAGCTGAATTTTGGCAAATTATTTTCTTTTACAAATTTGGTGATTGTGCACCCTTTTTTAACTTTCATAAAGAGGGGCTAGGAATGATGAGCACATAGATACCATTTAGAGCACCTTTTACTCTCAGCTAGTTTTAATTGTTATTATATTAAAAAAAAGTTCCACGTTTGTTATATGGGAAAGAACATCCAAAAAACTAAAATTAAGGCCTCCACTACCATATGTATTATAACATATTAGATTTATGTTTTCATTGCTGCATCCATCACTTATCTTAATAATGAGTTATTCTTATTATAGAATTTCTAGTAGACAAATTCCTTTTTTTTAGGAACACGTACGAGATAACGAAAAAAAAAAAAAATGGTAACCGTGCGACAAATTTTTAAACTGGTAGTTTTAAATTGTAAATTTCAAAATTTGTATTTGCGTCTATCAAAAAATTTCTATTTCTATTTTTCTGGTTAATAGTACTGTAAAAAAAGGTTTTATAGAGAGAGAGTTTATAAGGAGTTATAGAGTATTCATGACAACATAAAGCTTATAATAAATTTTTAAGGAGCAATTTCAATGGATGAGTGTGAGTGGTCAAGTATGATTCAACGGATTGAGAATTGCGTTGAGTCCGAGATAAATGATCCAAAATGAAGTAATTGTGTTAAATGAAGAAACTAAAATGAGATCCACAATTCTAAAAGAAAATCCGCTCCACCTCCCTTCTCTAAACCATAAATTACAGTTTTAATGAAGAATAAAATAAAACTCAGATAAATTTATTATGAAAATAAAATTTAAATTAAAAATTCTTGTTTAATCATATTTCATCACTCTAATTATAATAATTAACTTTTTATTCTATTTTAATATTTTGATGCCTTTTCATTCATATTCTCCTTATGATCTACCTTTTAAAAAAAATATTCATTCATTTATCCTTTCTTCTCAAAATCATATTCTCCTTATAATCTACCTTGAAAGTTGAAACACGCTCCCCACTCGGCTTCTTAGTGGTTGTTTTTTTTATTTATTTCACTCGGATTCTTAGTTTGGTTTTACTATTTTTTTTATCAAGATTTGAAAAACCTATCGGTTTATATAAAAGCTAGTTCGGTTTAAATGGATCCCCATCATTTTTTATAAACACGTGATCAGATGGCATACCAATTCAATTTCTTTTTAAAACAACCCAAAATAAAATATCAACTGAAGAATAATATGTAGTATTAAGATAATGAAATATAATGTATATACACCCCTTTTGCAAGTTCATCTTAAATTGATTACAAGGAAAACACCAATTTGTTTTTAAAATAAAAGACAAGGGATAGATCTAAGGCAATAAATACTTGATGTCATACTAGTCGTGCCTCATTTTGTCTCTTCAAAATCTTTTTGATTCTTGAGGAGCCACCATTTATTTGAACTTTCCCTTTCAAAAAATTTGAAATATTTTGTACATGAATATATATAGGTTTTCCGTATATATTTATGATAATAATCCAATCAAATGTTTTAGAAAATAAAAAAAAAATTTAAGAAGATGGAGCCAAGACAAAACCAGGTAGACGTTAGGTTTGAAGTTAATGTGTCAGATATTGTTTACCTGGCCATGTCTTTTTAGTAACGGGTCTTTCTTCTCCTTTACGTTTTGTTTCTAGTCAATATATAAAAAAAGCAGAGTTCGATAACTGATAAACAGCATCAATTAAGGAAATCATATGTCTTTTTTTAATGAAATATATATATATATATATGCCATGAAATAGCGCCTTGAAATGATGAAAATTACTTCTTGTTTTTAATAACATTTGATATATGATCTCAAAATCTTTAGCTGTCATGAATTCCACAGTGGTTAAAGGTATATACAATTTAGAATTCGGTTTTCGATTTTAACCAACCAAAACGAACACAGTGTACTACAAACAAACAAAAATTGGAAGAAGATGGTTTCTATAGTTTATGAGTAATTTTGTATATCAAACATAGTAATGAAACTAAAGCTTAATTATGCATGCTTGCGTGATATTAATATGAGATATGACTCGGATCGAAGATGGTATTGAATTACATATATATACAAATATGTATACCCTTTTATGGAGACGATGACACGCTTTTAATTTTCGTACAGTTTTGTCTTGCTCTATTTATTTCTTAAAATCAAAATCAACAATTCTATAATAACACCGTTACTCTTGACATTACTATGACAAAAACAAAACAAAACCGATCGAAGCAAATTTATTTCATATGATACGATATAACGAAACGTTTGATTATATTCTTCCTGTAGTCCGAATTAAGAACTCACGAGTTGCCGCCGATAATTACTAATCAAAACAAACAAAAAAAAACTCGACAGACTAAAAGAATACTCCTTTTAAATAGAGAAAATTATTGCTCCTTTTTTAAATTAATAATTGACTTTTGAAGCAATTATTCAGAAACGAAAATTTGAGAATGAGAAATAGAAAGAGAGCAAATAGAGTTAGTTCATGAAACAAAGTATCTGCAAGTTGAGCAGAAAATCAGTACTTGGGAGCCAATATAATAAAGATGGTGGGCGGCTTTCAATGATCGGACACGCCATCTCCGTGCCCAAGATTCTACTTCTTCATTCATCCACATGCATACTTATCATCATACAAGCATCCATGTTTTCACACACACACACACATATATATATGCACCATATCTTGTTACACTGATGATGATCATGGTCTTGTTGGAAGTTTTAGGTTTTGATTTTGTAATCCGTGTATATATAGTAAATAAAACATACTTTCAACATTATTTTAGTTGCCTCCAATGGTGTCCCTGTAAAAGAAAACTAAAGAGAAAAGGAATATAGTTCATTTTAACCAAACAAAAATAGTTTTAGTTGTGGACTCTAGCTAGATGATCATCTGTAAGATGATGATGATTATCCGGATAATGATGGAAAGAAAATAATAGATTATTCTTAGACTAAATAGATAACTTTTCGTTCCATCTTTTTATATAATATTATCTATATATATATCGGCGAATTTATGAGCGAGTATTGAGAACACGGCGGTTTTTTGACGAATGAATCGTTTTTCAAGCGTAGCACCGACTCAAACTTCGATTCAACTGTTTAATTTTGTTCCTACATAGATCTCAATATATATGGCTTCTAACTTACCTGCACTCAGTGTTCGGATCATACCATTTCTAATAGTATGTAAATATCGTTTATGATGTTAATCAGTTTCTTAATTTTGTTTTTCTGTTACTTTAACATCAAACACATTAAGTGTGTCAATACACTAAGTTTACAGAGGATCAAAAGAAGCTGAATTGTTTAACTCAGCTGAAATTTCACCACTTACAATAAAAAAATTTATGGAAAACAAACTTAAAAAAGGGTCATCTACCAAATGGCAGAGGAATTAGTGGAATACAAAAAAAAAACCTCCATATTGCATTCATCAATATTCCATTAATATTATCTCATTTTTACCATTTGGAGTTTTAAGTGGTCGTGATAAAATGGATTTGAATGTGGTCAAGACTAGAGATTGTGTTAGTGTGTTCACTTAGTTAACTCAAAATTCATATATGAGATATAAATCAGGAGTTTCGTTTGAGTAACTGAGTTTCCGGTAAAAGTTATAAGACTTCGGTTTCGCAAAAGAAAAAATTTATTTCTTTTTCAAAAATAAATAGAATGTTATGGTCTTTGCCATGTATTCATTCTATATATAACTAAAACTACAATCTAAAAGTATTTGTGACAACGTCAATTATTTCTTCTCAAATTTAGCACTAGACTCGAATTAAGTCAATCAAATAACACTCTTCTTATAATTGGTTGAATTAATCGCGTTAAGGTTAAAAACAACAAAACGCATCAACTAACATGCACATATATGCATTAGGTACCCTCTATATATATAAACAAGAACGCATATATAGCATTACGTAACCTTTATAGAAAAACGCGTATACGAGCTTGCATGTTTGTATGGGGACGACTCACGAAGTTGTGAATTTTGACAGTAAGAGTCGCAATGGGGACCAAAACACAGTATGCCCTAAATGGCTAAATGCTACACCTACATCCTACAATCGATTCAGACAAGGAAAAAAGCAAAACCCTAAGTTTGTAGCTTTGAACTAAAATCAGCTCTAAAACCCTAGCTCCGATCGAGCATTAAATGGTTCTTTGAGATACATCAAGGGCTCGCGTTGATAAGATTCTAAAGAGATAAATCAAAATATATAATGAGGAACCCTTAAAGGTAAGCAAATGAACAATAACAATAATAATATATAAGTAAATTTTTTCAAGAAAGTAACAACTTTGAAGTTTTAAGTAGATACTATAAGCTTGGATTTTGGAGCCAACCATTAGCTTTTTCATTTCTCCATTTAAATAAATTTCAATTTAAAAAAAAATATTAATACTATTACATATTTGTCGTCTCTTTCTATGTGCTTTTATTACATTTGCATGACAAAAATTTAATTTCCTTAATTTCTGCCTGCACCCTACCTACGTATTACATCCCTACACGTCTCTCGTCTCTGTAATTCGGCAGTCACTAGGACACGACTATGTGGTGTTTTTTTTTTTGGGGTTTTAATGTTACTACTATGTGGTGTTGTATATATGTGTATATCTCTCTCTGTTACATATCAACGGTAATATATGAACACATACATAAATTGGCAGAATCTAATTTATGTATATATATACCAGTGTACAACACCACATTGATGTATCCATACATTTTTTCGAACAAAAAATACATAAATTGGCAAAGGTTTTTGTACTAGAAGTAGAATCTAAGGCTTTTAAATGATGACAGTTTCGTTGACAAACAAAAAAAAGAATGATGACAATTTTATTTCTGTTTGTTTATTTGGGTAAAAAATAAAATCGATTCTAGTAGAAACAAAAATGTAGAAGTAGCTGAAGAGGTGAATGAGATGGGTCCTACTCAAACTTTAATCACCACGAAGATCTGAAATGTCATTTACTCTCACCACGAAATACATGAGCCACGCTTTATTGCTTTCTCTTCTCTCTCTCATCCCAATCTGCCATATTGCATGATTACATATTATGAGTTTCATCATCTATGAAAGACAAATATCGTAGGTAATGATTGTGTTTGTAATACGAATAGCTTTCCTAAAAAACAACTTAGCTCATTTGGTTTTCTTTTCCGATTTACAGTAATTGACAGTAATAGAACAAAACTTTGACAAAAAAAAGACAGTAACAGAGCAATCTATTTATTTTAAAAATGTTAAAACTTATTTTAGAAAAATGAGTTTTAGAAAAGTAGTAGGGAGAGGTTAATAGCAAACAACATAACATATAGAGGAAAGTCAATGAATAAAACAATACAAATCCATCAAAATGATCAGTTACTTATTGAGGAGTTGACCAATAGCACAATCCTCTAATGGAATTTTCTCCTGTTTATTGTATCATATTCTCCTTAATTACTTTGCATCTTTGCAAACAAAATCTTGTAGATTTCAGTCAATCATTTATATATTTAAATCTCGGCTTGCCAAAAAAAAAAAAACAATTAGCTTAACATTCATTAAAACATTGCAACGAACGGACCTAAAACCAATAATGCCACGCATGTTTTAGATCAAACAAGAGATCCACATTGGAGTCTCACAGTTTTAGCTACTATTATTTTGCATTAAATCTACCAATATTTAAATGTGTAAGACACTTTAATGGCTTGAGACAGTCCAAATAAAAAAAAATTATAAAAACTACGTATTGTTTTGTGTGACCACGAACTAAGGAGCAAGAAATAATCCTCTTTCATTCGTCAGTGGGTTATTTTTTAAATCAGTACTGATAATTACTCCTAAATAGTGTTTTATTTATTAAATAATTTGGGTGAAATGATAATGACGGCTAGATTTGGAGAAGAAATGGCTTACCCCAAATAAGTGGGGACCCATAAAACATTTGATTGCAAATTAGATTTGAAGAGCCCACAAGTGAATGCGATGTCCCCATCTTCTACTACTATAATGAGTGGTTATGGTTATGCACCTTTTTTGTGATGTGGTGCATGCATCTTTTTAACTTGTTTTTTCTTTTATCAAACTTAAGCAAAAACTTAAACTTGAATGCTTCAATTGATAGTTTTATAAATCTCTTGCATTATCAACTAGCCAAATATATGTTAGTTATTTGTAAGTTTCTAATCTTAAAAAAAAAAAAAAATCTTTAGCGGAGTTGTTATGATCTCTCAAACTCCAAATTATTTATAAACTGAAGCATTCTATCTAATTGTAGTGAGTAAATATGACAAATTTACCAATAGCTTACGTTTTAGTAACGTGTCATGCCTTCTAAAGGAATGAAAAATCTGGTCTCTTGAATTCAAAAGTTGTTTGGGAGGAATTTAATTCCGATGAAGAGACTTAGGGACATTGATCCAAATTCTTTAAACCCACTTTAACCGTAACAAAAAAAAAAACAAAATTACAATTTTATTCTGAAAGTCATGAGTTCAAACCTCGGCCTCGTCTAAAAAAACATCTTTTACCTTTTTTCAACTATATATTTATATTACATGCCTAAAACCCTAGTACCCAAAAAATATATGATCCGAGAGAAAAAGAAAAATCGTTGAATGCTATTCCAAAACCTAAATCATTCGAAGCCGTTGAAGATTTCACCTTTATGGTTTATAAATGTGATAATATGATAGCTTACCACATGCATGCAGTGTTTTAAATGTCAACGAATCAAGAAATTAACGTGGGTTGACTTGTCCCAGTTACCAAAATAAGTAAATTTTTAATTATTTTTTTTACCTTTCCAATGGTGCAAAGGAGGTAATGAAATCATTAGTCTGGTCAGATTATAAAAACTTTTGTTCGAATTAATATGATATCACAACCTGAACACAAGTTGCTCCATCCAAATCAAAATCTATCTGATCCAAAAAAGGCTCAATAGATCTGATTTAAAATCGTCCGACACAAAATTAGTCCGGTCGATCTAACCCAAAACTAATCCTATATTGGGATATTGTCGAGATTAATAGCTAGACGAACCATTATCTCGATGGGCCGTGTTAAGAATGTCCCACATCGGAAATGGATGTTGAATATTATATAAGAATATAAGTCAATCCATTCATTGCCAATTGGTTTTGAGTTGAAAGCCCACATAACTTAACATTAACATGTAAAAAAAAAAACAATCAATTTAAACTTCGATGCGGAGACAAGAGGCAGAATAAGTGAATTCGAAGAGCACAATCTTATAGAAAGAAGCTTCAGGAATGTCTGCTTCAACTTCAAATTGTGGACCTTTACAGTAACTCTCTTGTCGTGTTTCCTTTTAATCTCTCCGTACCATCCAGAGGTTTCTTTCCTATAAACATAGAGAATCCAATGCCACAAGGCTCAAAAATGGGCTGAGAATAAATTGACCTTATCCTTCTTTCGGGCCCATAACTGAGCCCACTTAGACGCTTCTATCAACGGAGAAATGCGGATTCACAATCGTCACACGTGACAAATCTAACACGCGTCGAGATCAGTAATAGTACACGTGGCACTGACTCGCGTTTAAATAGGGTTTATGAACAGTTGTCAGTTCCACAGAAGAAAATTAGAAAAGTGTTTTCTTTCTCTTCTCCGATTAGTCTTTTCTCTTCTCCAAAATTACGATGAACTCGTGATTTTTCTGTCTAATTTCCGGTTTCTTCTGAATTTTGGAAGTAGCAATTTTCGAAATTGAAGTAAGTCTATATTTGGTTATTTGTATTACGGGGACTTTCTTGATTCTAGGGTTTTCATTATAGTTATAAGAAGAGGAATCTATGGGGATGAAGGAGGTGCAAAACTGTCGGTGTCTTGAGTTAGAAGAAAGGGTTTCGAAAGCTGAAGAAAGTTACACTAAGTTAGAATCAGAGATGCAGAAACGGAATAAGGATTTTGAATCACTTGAATCGAGGTTTAAGGAATTGGAATCGGAGAAGTTAGTAACGGAAGAGGAGTTGAGGAATCTGAAAGAATCTGAGAAAGATTCCTTAATTGAGCAGATGATGGTGAACAAAGCATTGGAGATTGAGAGGCAGGTGGCTGAGAAAGAAGCAGAGGATTGGAGGAGAAAGTTTGAGAAACTTGTGGAGACGGTTCGAAAGTTAGATGAAATCGGTGCATTTAGAGATAGAGAATTGGAATTGGATGAGAATGTGAAGCTAGGATTGGAGTTAGCTAGTGTTAAGTTCCCAATAATCAAGTTTCAGGTGAGAAGAAATCTAAGTAGTTAGAGTAGAACTTGAATGATAGATCGGTTATTCGTATGAATCCGCTTGTGCTTTGCTTTCTTTTTGGTGTAATGTGTTTAATTTAGTTTATGGGTCTTTTTCATGTAGGCTCGCCTTATATTACCACACCGGTTAAAGACTATATGGTGGGGAGAAACCGAGATAACGTGCCTTCTCGAAGACGAGTAAATAAGATGCTGTCGTTTGAAGATGATGGCAGCAAATTGACTGATGTAGTTGATATATGTGATAGTGAAACAGAGGAGAGAAGCGAGAAGGAATCTGATGGTAAGGATAGTTTAGAGGAGAGAAGTATCGGTGAGGACTATGAAGATGAAGATGTGGAAGCTTGTGAAGTTAACAAAAGCACTCCTCTTTCTGGTCGTAAGAGGAAACGTGTTATTACCAGCGATTCAGAAAATGACGATGATGAAGAAGACAACATACCGATTTCAAGACTCAAGAATCTGAAACCACCAAACCAAGAGATGCCAGATTTGGTTGATACACCGAGCACAGGAGAGAATGTGTCTGGGAGATTGAGGAGACAGCGTCGAGTGTCGTCAAGACTGAGGAAGCAGAGAGTTCTTGAAGAGATCTCTACTTCAACCGAAAGAAATCCAACAGAGAGACTTGTGGGGATCCCAACAACTGGTAATCCCGAGAATGATGAGACAGAAGAAGAGTCAGAGCAAGAGACCGAGAGTTTGGATGGGTTTATTGTTGATGATGAGACTGCCAGTGAAAAATCTGATGAAACTGAGGGTGATGTGCGGGAGGAGGGATCCGATGAAGAAACCGGTTATGCGGAAATCATTTCAAGATTGAGGAGGGACAAGAATCCGGAGAAACGGAAATGGGAGTATGAGACAGATATGCTTTCAGATTTCGGTAAAGACCCCGAGCTCTGTATGAGAGCGGTTTGTGTTCTGTACAGGCTTCAAACAGAAGATGAAAAGGCAGCAAGATCAAGTCATGTCGCTAATGGCCGCGGTTTCAGCAAGTTCGACGCGGAAAGGTATAAAAAGAAACCCTTTTTGACCCCATTATAACCGGTTTCTTGATTTACGTTTCTTGAATGATGGTTAGGGGAAGTCGCATTGGACATTTTCTGACGGATGGAGATCCCGAGGGTGATTTGAAGAAATCGGTGGAGGAATTGAAAAGTTTCGAGTTTGGAGCGGTTGAGATTTGCAGACATTTAGCTGGCCGATACTCGAAACAACTCTTCCGGATCTATAACAACATAGAAGATCCATTCTTCGCTGCTCCTCCATCCCCATGACTTAGAAGGGAATAAACCTCATGGTGAACATGTACGTTTTGGTATATAAGTCAACATCTAGCTTAAGGTAATGGTTTTTGGTAAATTTTAGGCCGGTTTGAGATTGAAAACTGGAGATTAACCAAAGTATTGCACGAAAGGAATCTTGGTTGAGTAGATTTAGGGACTGAGTTTACTATTTTTCTTTCTTTTGGCTGTGAATGGAACTATGGAAGGATGATATGGGTTTATGATGATGACTAAGGATGGTTTAATCAAATGACTATTTAGAAATTTAAACAAAATTCTCTACTGCTGTTAAAATTTTTGTCAAAATTTCGATCTATGGTTTTGTACGTTCTAGCGAAAACATGATGTTATTCAAATAATAATTAAAAAAAAATACAAGCTTTACAATTTAACAATTATTTGGGAATCTAAATCAAAATCACTAAACTCTATTAAATTTTGTATTTTAAAATCATATACATGGAATTTTTTTTAAACAACAAAGTTTTTGTAAAACATAGGTTCGAATTCTTGTTAATGAATGAAATGTTTAGTTCGGTAAGCTCTAAACCGGGTTATGACAAGTCACAAATTATGAAATTAGAACCTGTACAGTATATAATCTTCTGGAAAAGGAAAATTGTAAAACCAGGAAAGTAGAAGAGAAACAGGCTGGAGATACTCATTTTATTTTGATCCTTCTCAGACACAGCTTAGCAACAGAACATAATTAACCGTTTCTGTCGTTAAACCTCTAATTAAAATTTTCTTTAATTAAAAAGCAAATTAGCAAAATGACAACGCACCAACCAACGAGTGATTAAAGAGTTTGAGACAGAGAGGATTTGTGTGTTAAAGCCGTCTGGGCCCCACATTCCTTGAGGCATGTCTTTACTATTTAACCGAATCTTAGCTTCCTCTTGTTCTTTCATCAATCGGCATTTTTCTTGATTTCTGGTGAGATTTCAACAAAAAAAAAAAGAAAAACTAGAGATTCCGTCGCCGGAATAATCACCGGAGATAAAGAAAAAGAATGGCGTCCCTGAAATTTCCGTCGGAGATTCTCGCCGTCTTCATCATCATCTCCGTGATTCTCTTGCCGATTGCTCAATCACAATCTCCTTCGCCAGCTCCCGCACCAACCAGCGACGGTATTCATATAAATATATAATCTTCGATTAATATATAATTTTGGATTAAAGAATCTTTAAGAAGAATGTTGAGTTTTGATTTTGGGTTTTTGGCAGGAACATCGATAGATCAGGGGATAGCGTATGTTCTAATGATGGTGGCTTTGGCGTTGACTTATTTCATTCATTGACTTGATGGATCATCGAATTTGTTCTTCTTCCTCCACAAATGGTTTTGTTTCCTAGATGTTTGTGTTCTTGATTATTTTGATTTTTGTTTTAACTGTGACGTGAGATTTGTAGAAAAATCAAAAGAAAGAGTTAGGCTTTGTTCTGTTTTTGTTGCTTGATTATTCGTGTAATTTATTTCTTCTTGTTTAATGAAAAAGCGTAATTATAATAATTATTATTCAAAGGAAAAAAAAAAGAGGAACCGTTATTCTCATTGTATATACTAGGTTAGTGCAACCAGATCTGTTGTATTATTTCGTTTCGCGATTGAAAATGTTACTTATTTCTTATCCATTTTCCAAAAATTCTGTATAATGACTTTGTAATTCCGATTAAATATTATTGAATTTGTTTGCCTAATTTTCTCGTAAATTTATCATTATCACTCTATTTTTCGGTATTTTTATAATACTACAAATTATGCTAAACCGACGATCTCCCGACAACGACAAATACCATTGCTAAATACGGTTGGATTGGCTCACGGATTTGCGATGAATAGAACTGTCAATCGCTAATTTGTTGATAGAATTTGAAGAACAAAAATGCTGTAATCTATCATCAAAAAGCGATAATTTAGCGATTGACATCACCAAATCATCGCAATAGTGTCTCTATTTACATACGAGGTCGAGTAATAATCATAATACCAACGAATAATGGCATAGCTACCGTTGGTATATAAACATATACTATTTTTTTTGTCGCTAAACTAGCGGTGCAAATCCGTCGTTATGTTTTATTAAACAAAACACATGCATTTGTCATGGAATATATTGTATATGATAATAATTTTTATTCCAACGAAAATATATATAAATATATGCGCCTAATATGCGAATCAATTTCTAGTAAAAGAAAAACATATCTCTTTCTTGTAATGAGATATATATATCCCCCATTTCAGTAAGAGTTTGTACGCAATAATGTGGTTAATACATGAAACCGAAATTAAGTTCTAAGTTGAAAAGTTTTTAAGACAATGAACTAATTGTGACTAACTATATTAGCAAAATACTTTCCAGAGTCGGTTGATTTAAGTTGAAAGCAAATTGCACATACAAACTAAAAACATATATATCAGTTAACCAAAAAAAAAAAACTAAGAACATATCTGACTTAATAAGTGGTTTCACTTGAATTGGTCTAACTGATGATTATAATCAATAGTGGCCAATGTAATATAGTTGAAGATGAGAAGAAGTTCAGGCAGATTTGTGGTATTACATGCTCTAATCTGTCATAACACGTCTTGTCTATTCACACCGTTTTCCTCGACATTCCTTATCAATATCAAACTATCATTAACATGATAAATTTCGTTAATAAAATTCACGCATCTCTCATCATCATGATAACGAATTAATAATAAATTGTTCAACGATTTGTCAAAAAAAAAAAATTGTTCAACTCGTTTTTTTTTTTTTTAATATACATTTGTTATAGTCTTTTGTGTGGATAATTTCGGGTTCTATCATTTGTACGTGAAACAAATTTGTTTCGCATCTTAAGTTAAAAAAAAAAAAAAACTGATCGGAGAGGCATGCAAAAACCATAAAAGCGCGCGTTATGTGTGATATGATTTTAAATAAATTGTGATTAATATGAGAGAGAGGGACTGCAATTGAGTTTATAAGCTGCAGCGACAGATTCAGCAACACCTCCAGGATTAACATGGTTTAAAGGAGAGTGGGTGAGTTCAGCTTGGACCACTGCTTCTGCGTCCTCACTCGTCACTGATTTGTCTTCCTTCACCTTCACATCAATCTCCGTCTTCTCATTTTTTTTGCTTATTTTCTCGTTTCGAGCAACCGCCTGACTCGCTATGGTGGCTACGCCACTCGCATTCTCTATGTCTCCTCCGGTGGCCCTTGTTTCCACCTCTTTTATGGCAGCCACGTCGGTGGTTTCCACCGGCTTCTCGCCGGTGTTAATAGCCGCTGCTTTAAGAGCCTCCGTTAACGTCGTGGATCTTCCCACAAGTGCTTTATCCGCCGTGGAAATTTCCTCTGTTGGGCCTACAAACTGTTTTCATAGGGTTGCAAATCATTTGATACAAATATCAAACGCTGACGACATGTTGTTACAATTTCAATTAAGAAAAAATTAAAGTAAAATGTTTATTTAGAAAAGAGTATCTATAGTACATAGCCAAATTGTTGAAGGTTGTTTTTGACAAAACAATTGAATTTTAACAATTTAAATTATTTTATCTGATGACACATTTTCTTTTCTTTCCAAACACGTAAAATATACAAAAATCCCACCGTACGATTTTACCAATTTTGGCTCTACAAATGACTATCTTCCTATATAACCCATTTACATACAAATACAAAACAAACAATCGAAACCTATATTATTGCTTTTTTTTTGTTCCCTCATATACCCTATTACCTGTCCATCTGAACTAGATTGAGAGACACTAAAGTGCTCTTCCACAGAGACGTTGGCAAAAGTAGCACCATATCCTTTGTTGAACGCATCGTTAAGTTATGTATATATATGGTTCCTCGACCCTTTTTTTCTTTCTTGTTTTGTAGTTTAAATAGCAACGGTTCCGTTACGTTTTCTCTCCAACTCAACCCCACCGTACTAACTACAACTGACACGTCGGCTCTTAACAGTCCACGTGTTCATCATTTTGATGTTATAATTTGAAATCGGTTTTCATGATTATTATAATTTGATCATCGTTGTTATCTCTTTATAGAGTCATTATATAGTGGCCAACATAATTAATGAGATATTTGAAGATGCAAAGAAGTTCAGGCGAATATGTACGTGGTATTACATACTCAAACAGTGTCCATCCCAATCATCATCGATCATAATAAATTTCAGGCATCACCCATCATCATGATAACGAATTCATAATAAACGTTATCTCATGTTTTATATCATCAAAAATTTTAATATTTTATAACTTTATATATCATAGTTTTAAATTCTATCGTCTGCATGTGAAACAAATTTAGTTCGCATCTAACATACTTATGATACGTACGATTCTAAATATAAATTGCGATTTATTATCAGAGAGAGGGATTACGATTAAGTTTATAAGCAGCAGTGACGGACTCAGCGACGCCTCCAGGAATAATATGGTCGACATGAGAATGAGTGAGCTCAGCTTGGAGCACTGCTTCTGCGTCTTCGCTTGTCACTGACCTGTCTTTCGTTACCTTCACATCAATCTCTGCGATAACGTCGCGGAGATTCGTCTTCTTGTTTCCTTTGCCTATTTTTCTGTTACGAGCAACCGCCTCGTTTGCCACGGCTGTTACACCACCGCCACTTTCTATGTCGCCTCCGGTAGCCCTAGTTTCCACCTCTTTTATGGCAGCCACGTCGGTTGTTTCCACCGGCTTCTCGCCGGCGTTAATGGCTACTGCTTTGAGAGCCTCCGTTAGCGTCGTCGATCTTCCGATAAGTGCCTTAGCCGCCGTGGAAATTTGTTGTTCTGTGGGGCCTACAAACTGTTTCAAAAAGGTAACACATCATTACGTTGGGCTTAAATAAACTTTTCATTATTGTTTATAATGTTTTATGTAGTCCTGGGATTATTACCCGGATCCGAAAAAACCGAACCGAACCGAATTAAGAGGTTCGGTTCGGTTCCGGATAGTTACAAACTAAGCTGCATGGAAATGGGAGCGGATACACGGAAGCGGAAGCGTATGGAAGCGCGGAAGCGGGTTTTTAGAAAAAATTAGGAAGCGGGTACGTATTGAAAGCGTATCTATATATTTATAGATATATATATAATGAAATAATATTATTTTACAGTAAAAAAAAAATTGAGAACAACTATTTATCTTGATTGGTTTTCTAGGTAAATCGATGTATAATATATCAAACAAATAATAATCAAACTAAAATTATTTTGCTTGGTTTTCAAAGTCACGAA